>VDFB02332355.1:0-20324 GCA_007258455.2 Sequoia sempervirens
GTTTGGAACCATAAGGGAGGTTTTTTAATTCACAAGTGAACCTTTGAGCCTTGTCTCCGTTAGGGTGCTTGGGAGATAGCTTGAGATTGCAACCTTGTAAACCTTGAAATCATTGTGTGTTTCCAAAAGTACCTGACCCTCTACATAAATGTTGGTGACCTTTGAGGTAGATTTTGGTCCAACTTTGTGAATGGTAGACCGTTTTGCTAGTTGTTATGTTTGTCCCTGGAGACATTCAATAGCAGCCTGACACAACATTCAAATTCTGAATGGGTTGCATCATGTACCTAACACTAATTAGGAAATAGGAGCTCTTGAAAAATCATATGAGTCCCCAAGCTAATTTTTTCATGCACAAATTTTTCCATGAAATCTTTGAATCCATCCAACAATCTTGTAGTATCATCTTCGTTTAATTCTTCACCATCCGACTCTACTAACATTTTCGTGCTTTGAGGCACCTTAGTCAAATCCACCATTGGGCTTCATTGCACTAGTAGGACTTCACTAACTAGCTCCTCCACATATGCTTGATTCCTTTCTTAATATATGACTGGAATGTAATTTCCCAACTCAATTTCAGCAAATAATACCTCATTGGTATTATTATATTTTGTAATCATGTATTTGATGTGGGGTTCACGGTCGATGCAGATCTAGTTGGGAACCCCTCTCCATGGGAGCCATAGGTGAGAATTATTTTTAGTGGCATATCCATTCAGTGTATGAGTGAAGTCACGTCCCAGGATAAGCCCATGTGAGTTAGGAATATCAACCACCTGAATGTCTATTACCTGCTGCACTATTGGGTCTACAATGATTTGCATCAAAATCCTATTCATCTCCCCTACAATATTAATTTTGGTTTTATCCAATTGAGTTACCTTCCTTGTAGAAGGAGTGGGGGCTATTTGCAAATCATTACAAACTGAAAAAGGAATAACATTATCTAAAGCACCTGAATCAAGCAAGCAATTATGCAAATTTTGCCCAAATATCCTAATTGTGGTAAGGAATGGCAGGGTTTCTATTTTTCCTTAAAAAATCCAATGGGTGTATCAATCTAATCAACTTGGGTCTTACTTTTATCATTCACTTTGTTCTTATCTTGTATAGAAGGTTGATCCATAGAAGCCTGCTTGTTGCTTTGATCCAATTCTTTCATGGGTTGCTTGCCAATTGGCTAACTTTGAGGTGTCTTTTAGTGTAGCTACTAGGTGATAGGCTCATTTGATTGATCCTCAAAGGAGATTCTCTTAACTGGTGTTTCTTGTATTGCCTTAGAGGAGGGAGTTCCATTAATAACCCTAAAGAAAGCATTCTTGACTGCAAGGACTTTGAGCAATTCAAAGGCAGATAGGCTAATTTTTACTTTCTTGAATTCTTCAGCCACATATTTACCCATTTTTTCAATTTCTACCTCAAAAGCCTTCCCTATGGTTGAGTTGGCTAGTTGTGTTTGATTTTGACTTGTTTTATTTTGAATTTTTCCTTGAGGTTCATCCTGGGTTTGAATCTGAGGTTGGCCTTGTGGCTGATTTTGCAACTGACTGGATGACCTATTCTAACTAAACTATTGAGAGGGCACAAAGGGGTACCCAGGGTTGTTACTTGCATTTGGGTTAGGTGGAGTAGTATAATTTTTGGGCGGAGTGGAGGTTTTGAATGGTCCACCCGCAATTCTGTTTCAAAGGTAATAGTGAGTAGCTCTCTGATTGAATGTGTGAACCTCATCTATATTTTTCTCCTCTTCATCATCTTGTGGACCATTATCTACCGAAGAAAATAGCTGAGATAATGAGACTTTGGTACTTACCTCTTGGATTTCTTCTTCTTTCACTGGTTCATCCTATACTTCAGTTCCATTGCTCTCACTTCGCAAAAATGGTGCTTGATTGACCACCATGCAAGAAGACTTGTAGGTTTCAAACAGAACCAAGTCATGACATCCAACACTATCCACAAATATTATGCACTTCTACTTGAAATATTTATGTGGTTGTGAGGAACTTGGGATAGTCCAACTCAGAGTGTTTGTTTGTCTTGTGGATTTAGTACCATCTAGACAAGGCAGCCTCAACAAGATATACACTACTGGTTGTCTTTTCTACTCTAGAAGGATGATCAAGAGGTGTAGGAACACCTTCCTTATTAGGTATTGTATTCCATGTTATATTCTATCACTAAGCTGGTCTCCTTTCAAATTTCTAATTAGAATTTTTCCCTCTTTCATACTATTGTCCTAAGGAAGATGGACCAATATCATGGTTGTCCCTACTTTCTTAGTTAATGTTGGCTTGAATGCTACACTTAGAGGCCTATAACTAATCTAATTTTCAAGTGTGTCATCTCAATTCAAAATTTCTTGATCATTTCGGTCAATTTTTCTAGTCGATCTCTCTCTACATTACTGGTTGGTTGCAAGGTTTGACTCTAAAGAAACATAGGTGGGGCAACTGGTTGATTTTGTTGTACTAGAGGAAATTCAAGCCCCTATAAATACAAAGGTGGTTGAGGTTGTTGAGTGTAAGCTTGTTGTGGTTGTGGAACATGAGGGTGAACGTGTTGTTGTTGGAGAGCTTGAGAATACACTGGTTGTTGCACTATTTGCATATACTGAGGCATGGGAGGAACTTCACTCATCATCTATCCCGAGTGTGGAACTAAGGGAAACTAGGGAACCTGGTTCATAAGAGGCATCTAATGAGAAAAATCTTGATTAAGTCCTTGAACTTGCATTGGGTGAGCAACGGGTTCGAGAGACGACAATGAACTAGATATTTCTTTCCCTAGATCCATGCTTGCTATAATGGCTTCAAAATAAGCATCCATTAGTCGAGTGAGTGGAGGGAACATTCTCTTTACCAACATTGTAGTGAGATTGTCCAATACAGTGTAATAGATTTTGTCCAGTATAGTGTAATAGATTGGTAGAGGATCAACATCATTAAGAATGTACGGAAGTTGGAGCCTCATGTAGGCATGATGGAACCTATCATTAAAGGAACTTATTAGTTCATTGATCTCTCTTCTTACAGATGTGAAGTGCCTATAGAACTCTGAAGGCTAATTGTGATCTTGTATTTTTGCAAGAATGCATTCATCATAAAATACCATGAAGTGATCAATCCTCTTAGAACATTAATATACTACTAGAAGGCCTCTTCCCCAAGGAGTATGGAAAGAGCTTGCATGTGACATCTTCATGATCAATCTGCATATCCTTGATTGTTGTATCGAATATCTTGATATGCTCTTCTGTTGTCCTTTGCAGATCAAGAGGATTAAACTTGGTGCAAAAGGTCTCTGAATTCTTGGGCATGCCATGATATGCGACAAAGTGCAATAGAGAAGGGTTTTGAGCCAACCAAGCCATGGTGGGAGGTGGAAGCGGTACTCACTATTGAGAAACAACACCCTGGGACTGTAGCTAGGCTGTAGCTATTTGGACTATGCTTTGAGCTGAAAGGGTTGGGGACGTGGCAACTCCTTAGCTTCTGAAAGGCAATGGTCTTGTGGTTGTTTGGGGCAATGAGGGAAAAAGAACAAAAATTGATGAAGAAGGTGAAGTGTGGATGGGCTGGAAAGTAGAGGAGGGTGAAGATAGAAGTGGAGTGGTAGAGTCAGAGGAAGAGGAAGAGGTGGTGTCCCTTCCCTTGGTTCTCTCCATCCTTGTAGGGGGTTGCAACTCCTAAAATTCCACTTTGTTTGGTGTTGATCTGAGAACTCTTTGAAATCACTCTGGGGAGAATGACCCTATTCTATCCATCTTAGTAAGAATCCCTCCTTCTAGTGCCAACTCTATTGATGGGTGTTTTGTGCACCTCTCAACATAGGCAGTGCGTAGATGCACTACCTCTCTTGAAAGGCAACTTCCAACAATGAATTGCTGAAAATCACCCCCAGGTCTCTTAGGTGTTAGATCATGACATGCATGGATCTCTCAATAGTTTCATGTGATTTGTTGGTAATCACAAGATAGACTTATGTCCTAGCTAGGAGGAATTGGGTTATATTGGGGAAGTCCCAAGGATGTGAGAATTCAGTGTTGAGTTGTTGCAGGTTCAGGGCAGCAATCTGAAACTTCTACTTTTCCTTTGGATTTAGATTTACAATGTGTAATGAACCTTGGCATAGGTCACATATTAAAAAAAAAGGAAAAGGCATAGGGAAAGAGGGAGGTTCCTTGATCTGAAACTAATGATGAATAGTGATCATGGAGATTTTGCTGTGGACAACTCCCTTGAATAGAATTCCACTTAACCAGAAGATTCACAGTCTCATGAAATCAGTGCTATCTTCTAAGGACTACATATTTTACTATTCATTCACCACTTTAGCATGCATGAATGAAAGATAAATGTTGGGGCAGCATTCAATATTAACCCAAAATAAATTTACACAACAGTATACAAGCAGTAAACAACTAAAAGTATGGGTAAGAGAGGCATCAACACAATGTAAGATTCTTCATCATCATATTCAACATCTCTAAATATACCAAAGTCATCTAAAACTAGAAATATCAACAAAGGAAATTTAACTAAATCATTCAAAAATTAGGAGAAGAATCATGTAACATGCAAAGAAACCTAGAAAACGCACCATCAATGTATTTTCATTAGAAATTTTTGTAGCATGTCATTACAAGAACTCAACTCTCTCTTGAAAATGAGAGGAGACCCCCTATTTATAGTGCAGAAAAAGTAGAATGAATGGCCAAGATTTTCTCTCATTAAGTGGCCCAAGATTCATTATACACTAGGGGAAAACCTACCCCCAAATATTTCACATTTTATAATACAATTTTGTCTCATTCCTATTTCGTCCACTAGTGGTAGCACTATATTTTTCATGGGAGACTTGGAGGGTGTGTGCCTCTAAGGGCTGCCTTCTTTCTCCTAGTCCTTTTCTTCTTCTTTATCTTTGGTTCGAAAGTCACCCAGATGTTCTTCTTTTGTATGGATATCCCTCTCATCATCACCCACCCTTTCCTCCTTACTCTTCTCCTTTTCCTTTGTCACGGGAGAGGGAATTTCCTTATTCTTGATGGAGATTTTGTGTTGTTCCCCCATAGGAAGCTCAATATCTTCTTCCATTTGGCCCTTATCTTCCTTATACTGGGATATCTCTTCTTCTTCTTCTCTAGCATTCTTGAGTTTTTGAGCCAAGTCCTCTTCCTAATCAGGATCAAAGGTTTGTATAATGAACTTGGTTCCTTCATCTTCTTCTCCCTCTTTAGAGGACCAAGATTCTTTGTGAGCTCAGACAACCTTGTCAATTACCAGAGTTTGGAACTCTAGATGTTTAATGCATTCATCTGCCTCCTCCTCAAAGCTCCTAGCCAACTCATGGGATTTCCTTTCTAGTTCCTCTGAAATTATCATAGTGGCTATCATTTTTGGAGGCTTGGTGAGAGATAGGGTGGATTGGCTCCTAGCAGCCCTGGCTAAGGCAGCTTGCACATTAGGATTTAACAACATCATTGAGAGCTCCATAGGGTTGTCCTCATATACTTGGCGAATGACACCAGCAACGAGAGGATTGGAACAGTAGAAACAACTATGATGAGGGGAAACAATGTGATAGGGGACATAGAAGCAAAGGAAAGAGGGGACGTAATGGAGGATGATGACTCAATAGTTACTACTTGTATTGCGAGCAGGGAGGAATCAAGGTGTACATAAATGCTTATAGTGAGAGGCAAAGCAACAACCATTACTTGGGTAGCAGGTGGAGGAGCATCAATACTTGTAGTAGTAGTGTCTGAGGCATCATGTGATGGTTGGATAGGTTCTACCTCAACCTCTTCCTTCCCCTCTCGAAGTGGGTCCTTAGTGATGGTAGGAATCTCTATAATATTGCCTGTATTCTTTTGGCTTTTGGGAGGTTCCCCTTTGGAACCTTTCCTTGCATATAACTTAGGGCCAGCTTGTTGTTCTTTTGTCTCTTTCCTCTTCCCTGTTCTAATAGATGGGGAAGATTTGGAGGTTTGTCCTGGAGGGGTAGTGTTAATATCAACAATGGTTTCTTCACCTCCTCTTTTCGAGGCACTTCTTGTGTCTTCTTCTGACTTAGTATATGTTAAAGAAATCCTCTATTTCTTCAATTGCTTGACTTGCTTCTCAACCCATTCTCTATTCTGAGCTTCCACTAGTTTTGTTGAGATATCAAGGTCATCAACCTCTTGCACATCCCAATCAATCATTGGCAGTGGAAATTAGCAACCATATTGTACGTTGGGTGCATCACGGTACTTTCATCCTCTCTGACATGGTCGGGCATTGGGAAGAGATTGATCTTCCTCGCAAATTAGGTCGTCATTCACATATATTATCTCACCTACACCTCAAGGTCATTCTATAAATTATCCCAAAAATCCTCAATGTCATGCTCGTGGGCATACTTGGCACCAAGTGCCTTCTACAACATTCCATATGCATTGACGTAGGGCTTGGAAGAATGGAACCTCAAATGGTAGTCTGTCAACTCTTTCTCTAAATTATCTACACATTGAGAAGTATGTAGCTCGTACAGTCCCTAGCTAAATGATAGGGGATACGAAACAGTAGCTAGATGTTTACTACCTAGCAGGGCACAAGAGGGTCGTAGTTGTCAAGAAAGCTCTAGCAGAATGAACTGATAATTTGCGTACCTGGGCAACTTGTATGGCCTACCAGAGAAGCCTTCTACTCTTATGTAAGTAAATTTGGGAAATTGGATGAATAAGAAAGAAAAATGCATGAGAAAAGTGATTGCACTATGAGAAACCCTTCTCTCAAAATATCCTCCCAATAATTGGATAATGTATGCTATGAAAGCATCGTTTACCCTATAGTATTCCTGTGAGCATGATTTTAAAATCTGCAAACACTAAACTTCAAACATGGGTTAGTACCTACAAATTCCCTAAGAATACTCCTATGAAATACCTTGTAAATGCTTCAAAATGCAACAAATGACAATAGAAAACTAAAGGCATTATGAAAACAATAACAAGTTACCTATTCTATAGTGGATTGGTGTCAAATGTGTCAATGACCCTTTCCCAATCCTTGCTCAATAGCTAAAATGATGAGATGCAATGGAGATGAGGAGAAAAATTAGTTCTCAAACCAAGAGAGTGACTTTGCATAAATTGTAGATGGTGTGATAGGTCGAATGTGAGCGTTAGAAATCAAGCAACAAGCCAAAGAGTGCAAATAAACACTAAAACAACCTACACCTCAAGATTAGCCTAAGTTGGAAACAAAACAAGATAAAAGGCAATGAATGGAACCTTATACCTTGTCTGAATCGATCCTTTGGTTGGCCCTTCGATCTTTGATGTGTATGCTCCTTGGATTGGCAAGTGGATGCAAGCAAAATGGAGTTGTGAGGATGAGTGCAAGTGGATGAAAACAAGAAAATGGCTAAGTGTAGATTGCGAAATAAAATTGCAAGAGTTTGGCTAGCAAAATGATTTCCCCTAAAATGAGAGAAAAGAGGGGGTATTTATAGGAATTTTGAGAATTCCTAGAAGAAATGGATGATCAAGATTGAGCCACCAAATATCAAGATGTAGGGCTAAGGTGAGTTGAGAACTCACAAACCCTCACATCTTGACATGTGGCATGTGATTCAGCCCTAAAAGGTGAAGTGGACATGAGGTGGAAGGAGAAGGAGATGACATGGAGAGGGGTACAAAGTACCTTGGGATTGGACAAGATCTCCTCATAAAGGAGGTCCTTGTCCCCATGTGGGTGAGAGGACATGTGGGGAATTAAAAATTCCTCAAATATTCTCATGGGGATGAGAGAAGGAATTTAAAATTCCTTAAATGCATTGGGGGATTAAAAGGTGAATTAAAATTCACATGGGGAAGGAGATGCCTTGTCAAAAAGAAAAACATTTAATAGGGTTGACTAAGGACACATGTCATAAAGGACATGGGGAAGAGAAAAGGAATTTAATATTCCTTGGAAGGATAAAAGGAATTAAAAATTCTTGAGAGGTTGATTAGGCTAGTTAGTGAGGGATTAGAGGATGGTTAAATGGCTAAGAGGGATTAGAGGCCAACTTGCAAAAGTTGGAGGATGTGACACATCCTAATCCAAGATTAGGCATGTGCACATCCTAATGATGGGATTAGAAGAAGGATTAAGATAAAATAAAAATGATGGAGGATGTGACATGAAGGGAATTAAATAAATGGAATATTTATTTAATTCAATTGATGGAAGGAGGATTAAAAAGATAAGGTATTATTGATTAAATACCTTAGGGATTTGGCATAATTAAAGATATTAATTAAATAATAGTAGTATTACTTAATTAATGAAAATAAGACGAAAGGGGATGAATTTGGATAAATTAAGTGTCCAAATTTAGGCATCTACATTTTTCCCCTCTTTGAGATGGTGTTACGAAGTAGCATCATTTCAAAGAATATTAAAACATAGAACCTAGAAGAAGATGGTTAGATTGGGAAAGGTGCCCCAGTCATTCAAAGAAGTGACTAGGAAGGAAAATGATGGTGGGTAAAGATGAAAGTTAGGGATGAAGGATGCCCCCTCGAGAGGACATGCGGGTTCAAGAGAACACGGGTGGGCTCTCGAAATGGATGAGATGATGCAAGGGGAGAGAGATGAAGGAGAAGAGGAAGATGATGCAAAATGAAGATGATGAAGCACAAATGGATGACAAAAGGTGATGTTGCCCCAGTCAAGGTACAAGCCAAAAGGGGGTTGATGAGGGATGGAGTGTTGTCAAAGAGGGATCTCGAAACAACATGAGGATAGGGAAGGATACATCCCATTGAGTGGTATTGATGAGGGAAGGATACATACCAAAACAACACTAAAGGATAGGGAAGAGTACCTCTCGATGATGATGAGGATAGTTGGATCCAGGCTTGTAACAAGACTGAGAACAAGACCAAGGATATGATTAGATGATTCAGGCTAAATGGAATGGATGGGGATTGGATAGAGATGTGAGATAAGGATGAAGGATGAATGGATGGGGGGATACATGCAAGGTGATAGAATGGAAAATGAAATGTAATCCTAATGCAATTTGCCATCTTCGGAGCATTGATTTTTGCTATATAGCATAAGACACAAGATGCCAAGGTATGAAGAACCAAGGCGAGATTAGTGTCTAATGCATAAAACAAGCATAACAAACAAGAAGGCTATCCCAACACCCCAAAGTCACGATGACCTTGGTCGAGCCAGGTATTGGGATAACCACAAGCACACAAGGATGCCCCAGCATAACACAAGACCTCAGGGATCTTGGTGAGTACTACGTGGGACAACCGAGAAGACAAGAAAGATCAAGATACACCCCTATGTTGATGAGTCAAAGCACACCATGATATGATGGATCAAGGCGACGATGACAAGTGATGATAGGGAGCTCAAATGATAAACAAAAGCCAAAAGCATCAAAAGATCACAATCAATTTCAAATGTCCTTTGCCATAGGATCAATCAAGGGGTTGGATGAGATTGATGAGGTCTGTTAGGAAGGATGCATCCTGTTGAGACTGATGATGGATACTAAATTAAAAGATTAATATGACACAAGATATTCAGAACTAATTGGATTTGATGATACAAGTGAATCTCATTTGTTAAGAACCAGCGAGATAAGGGCATAGCTTGATGACACGACAAGAGAGACATGACACAAGATTAGGAGACCTTGATGGATGATAAAGACGGGACAGACAAATAGGAACAAGATAAGAAGATTAATGATAGATGATAAAGGATGAGATGGACAAAGTAGAAAGAGTGATGATAGGTGATAAAGGGACAAAGTGGACAATGAAGAGCGATGTTGGAACCCTGGGGGCAGATCAAATGAGCTACCTTGCCTACGTGAAAGCGCAGGGGCGACGTAGTTCGACAAAAGGCCAAAGACAAGTGATGGATGAAAGATGATGAGATAACCCTAGATGATTGGAGTGACACGATGGCACAAGATAGACCTGCTTGATTGGATTGCAGGATAGTGACTATACAAAGCTCAGGGAGGGGATAGTTATCCAACTCATCAAAGATGAAGTGGGCGGATGAGATGCCATGAATGATGAAGTGATAAGATAGATGATGTTGGATTATATGGGGAGAATGGGGATCACGAAGCTTAGGGATGGAATAGTTATCCAAATAATCAAAAGATGAATTGGGAGGATGATATAATAGATAGATGGATGATGAGAAAGGATAGGAGATGGAGAAGATGGAAGATTACTCAGAATGAGTAAATGATTGATTAAGATTATTGAATGAGAGTTTGAAATGATAGAAGGAGGTTTGATGAAGTTTTGAGATGATAGATGGAGGTTCGAAATAGATGAATGGTTACACGGAATGGGTGAATGGATTTATTAGAATGGATGAATAGGAAAAAGTTGAAGAAGATGGAGGGAGGGATCTGAAGACTTTGTTCGATATCCAAAGATTTTGATTGCAGAGGGGTTTGGTTAAGCTCAGATTGGGGTAAGATTAAAGCTCAGATGAGGATAAGATGAAAGCTCAGATGAGGATTGGATTGAAGACTAGAATGATTGAAGGATATGATTGGATAGGATTCTACACCGAATTTTGGGGTTTAAAGGGCGTAAAGTGTTGACAATTAGATTTTCCCCGATTTGGCAATTTTCAAAAATTGTCAAATTTTGCCATTTTAGGAAACCTCATGGATATACTTTTGGGAGGCCAAATTTTTGCCAAGAAATACCCATCATTGAGATAGGATGAATTGCCAACTAACATCCCAGATGTGAGATATGCATTTCGAGTTATGAGTGAAAACGATTTTTCAAAATGCTGGAAAAAAATACTAAATTAGGATTTTGAGGGTCGAGATGAAAGTTTGAGGCCCCAAAAATGGGTCAAAACGGGTTCCAACAACTTTCAAAGAAACCAATTGGGAATCTACTCGTTATCTCACAATGCAACCACCCGTCAAATTTCAGCTCAAATGGACACCCGAGTCAAAAGTTATGGCCTCCAGAAGTTTTGGTGTAAAAATCAAAACCCTCAAAAATATGGGTTTCCGATAAATTTTGAAAATTTCAACACATGGGTTTTGATGGCGGGGGGAAAATAGAAAATGGGTCGGAGGCGGAGTTTGAATTTTTTTTGTATTTTTGCGCCAGGAGGGGGACATTGGGCGGCTGCCACGTGGACAGGTCCGCCGCCAGAGGCGGACGAGGCCGCCACCACCGGGGGTGGACAGGTCCGCCGCCGGAGGCGGACGAGGTAGCCACTGGGTGGACAGGTCCGCTGCCAAAGGCAGACAAGTCCGCCACCGGGGGCGGACGAGGCCGCCGCTGCCGGGGGCAGACAAGTTTGCCGCCGGGGGCGGACAGGTCCGCCCCCGGAGAAGGACGAGTCTGCCACCGCTGGGGGTGGACGAGTGCGCTGCCGCCGGACGGGTCTGTCGCCGGGGGGAATGATGAAGGAGTAAAAGAGGGAATTGGCTAGGTAGATGGATGGATAGATGCGAGGATGTGTGGAGAATGATAAGGGGGAAGGTTTGGATGTAAAAGAAGATGAGGACGGGAAGACACAAGGGATTGGAAGGAAGACAAAGATGGGGATATGAAAGGGAGCATTCTGATGGATGGATAGGAAGGTGAGGATGGGGATTGGGAGAAACCTATAACCAGAGGCCAATGACAAGGGATGATGAAATGGGATGGAGATAGAGAGAAATGAAGTAGGGAGATAGGAATGGGGGATGAAAGGGGTGGGAGATAGAGGTAGGGATGGATAGGAAGATAAGGATGGGGAGATGGCAAGGATGTGATTGCACAGGATGAATGATGTCTCCAAGGACTATAGTGTAAAGGAAGATAGATGCCACCACTATAGATATGTCATGTGTGGGGAGGAATGAAGGATGGAAGACAAGTGGATGGGAAGATAAAAGAGTGAGATGGATGAAGATAGGATGAATGGATAAGGAAGGGAGATGGAAGGAAGATAGACGAGTGCGAATGAGGATTAGAATAGTGTGTGGATGAGGGGAATGTATGCTAAGAGGTTTCCAAAGCATGCTTATAGGTTTGCCCCATTGTTATCAAGATCACAAGGAGGATGGAAGGATTGGGATAAATGAGATATGCCAAACAGGATGTGTAAGCTCGATAGGGTGGAGGGGATGAATGAAAAGGATGTATAGTAAGAAGATGGGTGCATAGCCGAAAGCGTAGTAGGAAACATAGCGGATGGAGGGAATGCATATGAGGAAGTTGCCCCCAAGTGTAGATGGGGATTTACGCATGACGCCTGTTTGCCAGGTTTTCATCATGGTACTTATCCAAGGCACTTGTTTGCCAAGTTTTCACCATTGGACGGATTATTTCTCTTTGCTATTTTTTTGACTTTTTGGATTTTTGGATTTTTGGACTTTTTGGATAGTATGCATGAAGGAGATGGATAAGGATAGGGAGGCAATAAGTGGATTTAGAAGACATGCGATAAGGATATGGATGAAGGACTCAAGCATCAAGTTCTATATGAAGTATTAAGAGCTCATGTTCGAACCGACTATTGGATGTTGGTACAACCTTAGGATAAATGGATTATGCTAGAGGATGAATGAGAGGGATTTGATGGGGAAGATACAGGGGATAATGGGTGGGATGTTGGAAATGGTATGGATAGAATGAGGGGGTGGATACGTGATGGGGAGATGAGTTCAGGACCAACATTGGCACATGTGGTGATGGATGTGAAAAGATAAAAGGATGAATGGATGGAGAATGTGGGGATAATGGAGGAGATGGAATAGTGAATTTTGGGACATAGGGACCCAAAAAAGACTTAGGAGATGGCAGGGGTGTATGATTAGCTTTTGGATTAGCGACTTTGGATATTCTTACAGACTTTTCATTTGATGGCATTGCATCTTTTTTCTTTGGGATCCACATGGTATTGATCTTTGCTTTGCTAGCTCTTTGCGAGCTATAGATTTGATTTTGATTTTGGATTTTGTTTTTCTTTTCTTTATCATGTCTTTTAGAGGGGACATGGGAAGCTTTAGATTCATGTGGGAGTTGAGATTGATGCATTTTTCCTCTGGCATCCAAAGTGCTCATACTAGCAATGGGATGGGTGTGAGAAGATGGATGATGTGGAGTGATGGAGGTAGGAGTATGGGGATTGCATGTAGATGGGGGATGTCTAGGTATGTGCCTTTGTTGATCCTGATTATGGGACATGCGAGAGGGATGTTTATGATGGATGACATGGATAGGTGTTGGATGGGTGAAAGGATGAGATGGAAGAGGTGATCTTGGGATATACGGACCCAAGATGGATAGAGTGGGTGGAGGGACATAAGAACCCAAGATGGATGCAGTAGATGGAGGATGGGAGATTGTGGATGGAGGGATGTAAGGACCCAAAATGGATGGAGCAGATGAAGGAGGAATATGGACGGTTGTTTTGAGGTGATACGATAGAGGAGGAGGGATGGTAGCATATGATTTGGTGGAGCAATGGGAAGAGCTGACATTTCTTTTGGAAAAGGCTCGTTGAGGACGGCTAGAGGTTGTACCAACGTGTTTAGATTGGGAGTCTTGGGGAATAGACCCAAGACCTTGCATGCAGATTTGTTCCTTGACTTGGATGGGCTCTAAAATACCTTGCTCGTGAAGTCCTAGACCTTTTCCTTGATAGTTCATGTTCTTGAGCATTCGATCTATGATAGGATTTTTGTTATTCTGAAAACATGATGCGAGTCCATTATTAGGTGGGGGATGATGGGTGGTATATACACTGTGTTTTTCTTTTGCAAGGAGGCCACCATAGAAGAACGTGAGAGTACGAAGGGGATATGCAAGCGGTGTGGGGATAGCATTTTTAGGCGATGATGGGGGATCCTGAGAAGGAGATGATAGGATAGCAACATTTGGATGGGTTGTTTCTGGAAAGGGAGTAGGGGATATGATAGGATCTGATTTTGTGGTAGCGGACTCATGTGATGGAGACGGAGATGGAGCGGTAGAATCTTGAATGCCAAGAGGATCATGGGATGGAATGGATGGGGGACTGTGATCTTGCGGTAGACTAGATGGGATGGTAGGATCTTGATCTGGAGGAGGGGATACGTTGGCATGCTTTGGATCAAGCTCTTGGCATGACTCATCGTGTGTGGGAGGCATGATAATGGAGTCACAGGGGGACTCTTCAAGTGGGGAAGATGGAAGGATGGAGGATTCAAAATATTCCTGGGAATGGATACTAAGAGTGGAAGAAGTGGATTGGATTTGGGTGTCGTCGATGGGTTCGACGGCTCTCGGAGTAGGGAGTGGGTGTTCAATGGATTTGGTAGATGTGATGGTAGGAGATGGGGGTTCAACAGATTCAGAGGATGTGATGGTAGGAGATGGGGACTTAGTGGATTCAAAAGATGTGCTGGTAGGAGATGGGGACTCAGTGGATTCAGAGGATGTGATGGTAGGAGATGGGGGTTTAATGGATTCAGAGGATGTGATGGTAGGAGATGGGGGTTCAACGGATTCAAATGATGTGATGGTAGGAGATGGGCGTTAAACGGATTCAGAGGATGTGATGGTAGGAGATGGGGACTCAGTGGATTCAGAGGATGTGATGGTAGGAGATGGAGACTCAGTGGATTCAGAGGATGTGAGGGTAGGAGATGGGGGTTCAACAGAGTTAGAAGATGTGATGGTAGGAGATGGGGACTCAGTGGATTCAGAGGATGTGTTGGTATTATCAATGATAGGTGTTGGATGGAGAAGGGTCTCGTCACTAATGACCATGGATGATGGGTTGGGATGGCATGGTTCCACGACTGCAATGTGTGGAGTGGGGGATGTTTCCTTTGTTAGAAGTCCTTGGAGAAACTTGAATACACTAGGCTGAGGTGGCGAGGTGGGAGTGGATGAAGGTTTATGGATTAGTGGGGGATTAGGACTAGGGATTGGTGGGCTAGGATTAAATAGGGGAATGGGATTGGATGCAAGACTGGGAATAGATGGGGGATTAGGTGAAGGGTTAAGATAGGGGTATTGGCATGGCGAATTAGGACATAAGGAGGCGGATGGCGGATTGTGGTAAGGGTATGGGGATGGTGGATTAGGATGAGAAGATTGAGGTGGTGGATGGAGATAGGGAATCGCAGATGTCAGATTAGGATAAGGATAGGTTGATGTGGATGTTGGATTAGAATAGGAAGGTGCGAATGTAGGATTAGGGTGAGAAGATTGGTATGGGAGATTAGGGTAGTGGGTATATGCGGATGAAGGATTGAGATAGGAGGATGTGGATGAGGGATTAGGATGAGGGTATTGTGATGGCAGACTAGGATAAGGGGATGTGGGTGTTGAATAAGAGGACGATGTAGATGAAGGATATGATGGATATGATGGACATCCCTTGTCAAAGGTAGCATAAGGAGTGTGATTAGGCATAGATGAGGACATGATGGGATAACTTGATGGGGTGATTGGATTTTGGAATGTGGGTGGAGAAAGCTTACTAGCAATGATAGTGTCAAGGGGATCTATATCGTATACCTCTTGATCAACAAGACTTTCATTATCGTCGTCGACGTAATTAGGGTTTCCCTTGACCACTATTGATGGAGGATAAGAATTCATGAGGATGGATAAAGATTTTGGATGGAAATGGACAAAAGCCCAAATCAGGATTTAGGACAAGCTCAGATTGGGATTGGATTAAAGCTCAGATTAGGATGATTGGATGATATGATCAGAGTGATTTTGATGATCGGATTTGATTATCAAGGGATGATTATGACACTGAATCTACCTCGAGATGGAAGTAGATTGATTGGGTTGAAGGTGATTGGATAGGGATGTGATTGGATTGGATTGGATTGGATTGATTGATCGATTGAAAGGTTGGATGATGGATAGGATGACGAAAGGGACTACCAATCCTATTTAAAGATTATCTTAGATGACTTAGGATACTGATTGATCAGGTTAAAGGATAAATGGATTATTGCAGCACCGAATCCACCTTGAGATTGAAGGTTAATTGATTAGGCCAACGATGATTAACTTAGGACGGATGACAACCCTAAGTAAATGTTGATGATGACGATCAGATCAGACACTTTGGTCAATTTGAATAATAACCCAAGACGAAGTCCAAGGGATTTGGATGGGGAAAATGATGATTTGATTGGAGAAATGGATGATAGAAATGGATGAACAAATACTCAAAATGAGAAAACGGTTGATCGGGACGGGTGAACGATTACTCAGAACGAGTAAATGGATTATCAGAACAATAGAACAAGGGTTCAGAATGATGAAAGGATGTGTGAAATGGATGAACGTTTGCTCAGAACGAGTAAACATATGATCAGATTGATAGAACAAGAGCTCAGAATGATGAAAGGATGTGGTGAATGGATGAACGTTTACTCGGAACGAGTAAACGGATGATCAGAATGATAGAACGAGAGTTTGGAATGATGAAAGGATGTGTGAAATGGATGATTGTTTACTCGGAAGGAGTAAACGGACGAGAATGGTAGGGTATACCCCCCCTCGAGGAGGCAGATGGTGAAGAAAAAGGTGCCCCGGCCAACTTCTCAAAAGTATGAAGTGGTATATATCATTGGAAAGAGCACAAAAAAATGAGAAGAACTGCCTTTGAACGGAGTCAATCGGACAAATAGTGTGGAAATGGCGGCCCCAGGAAGAAAGAGCAGAAGGTCAAATCCGCCACTGCATAAGGACAGGTCCACCACTACACTAGGATAGGTTTTCCACTGCACAGGGATAGGTTTTCCACTATACTGGGATTGGTTTGCCACTCCAGGATAGGTTTGCCACTGCACTGGGATAGGTTTGCCATTGCACTAGGACAGGTTTGCCACTGCACTGGGACAGGTTTGCCACAGGTTTGCCACTACACTAGGATAGGTTTGCCACTGCACTGGGACAGGTTTTCCACTCTAGGATAGTTTTTCCACTACACTAGGATAGGTTTGCCACTGCACTAGGATAGGTTTGCCACTCCAGGACAGGTTTGCCACTACATTGGGACAGGTTTGCCACTGCACTAGGACAGGTTTGCCACTACACTAGGACATGTTTGCCACTGCACTAGGACAGGTCCGCCACTGCACTGGGACAGGTCCGCCACTGCACAGGGACATGTTTTCCAAAGGATAAGGTCAAGTCCGCCAAAGGATAAGTTTAAGCTTGATGTTTTGATGGATGGCAAAGGCAAAGGACCCAAATTGTAGCAATCATAAAAAGACTTGGCCAAACTGATAATCACTGGTTTTTGCACAAGAAAGACAATTCAAATAGCACAACCCTAAGATTAGTAGAAACAGGTATGGTCAACAAAGTCTTCTACTCTAGGATGCATATGGTTTTTAAGGAGTCCTCAATATACACCCGGTATGTGAGGCCCAAACCGTGAACACCAACCCGTTACAAGCATGAGTCGGGAACCTTAGCGAGATACTAAAGGCTCGGACCAACTCTTCACGTCATTCCGATGCTTCACCAATTACAACGTGGTTGGATTGAGGTACAACTTTCACTCTCCCCCTTTATATACCCCGCTGGTACGCGTGGTTGGAATTGTCCCTTGGGGTGATGAAATCCCCAAGCAAGTCCCACTAAGAAAGTGAAAAAGGGTGACTCAAAGGGACTTGGAAAGCTACGATTTCTCTTCACCCAGGATCGCCAAATGGCGCAAGGGGATTGGATACGTCAAATAGCCTTCCCAAACACACCAAACAAGGTTTATTGACACCCTTTTAATTAAACTATGTTCATATTTTACCAAAAGACAATAAAAAAAAACTTGAAAATTTCACCTTCTGGAGGATAGGTCCACCACTCTGTAGGGACAGATCCGCCACTCTATCAGGATAGGGCCGCCACTCTGTCAGGATAGGTCCGCCACTGCAAGACAGGTCCGCCACAGTAGGACAGGTCCGCCACCGGAGGACAAATCCGCCACCCTGTTGGGACAGGTTCGCCACTGTAGGATAGGTCTGCCACTACAGGACAGGTCCGCCACTACCAGACAGATCTGCCACTCTGTCAGGACCAGTCCGCCACCGCTGGATAGATCCGCCACTCTGTCAGAATAGGTCCGCCACTCTGCAACCTGGACCTTGAAAAATGCAAAAAATAGCAAACGTGAAGGAAATAGACCCATTTGTGGGTCCCACCGGGCGTGCTAGAAATGTGATAGGTTGAATGTGAGCATTAGAAATCAAGCAACAAGCCGAAGAATGCAAATAAACACTAAAACAACCTACACCTCAAGATTAGCCTAAGTTGGAAACAAAACAAGATAAAAGGCAATGAATGGAACCTTATACCTTGTCTCGAATCAATCCTTTGGTTGGCCCTTCGATATTTGATGTGTATGCTCCTTGGATTGGCAAGTGGATGCAAGCAAAATGGAGTTGTGAGGATGAGTGCAAGTGGATGAAAACAAGGAAATGGCTAAGTGTAGATTGAGAAATAAAATTGCAAGAGTTTGGCTAGCAAAATGATCTCCCCTAAAATGAGAGAAAAGAGGGGTATTTATAGGAATTTTGAGAATTCTTAGAAGAAATGGATGATCAAGATTGAGCCACCAAATATCAAGATGTAGGGCTAAGGTGAGTTGAGAACTCACAAATCCTCACATCTTGACATGTGGCATGTGATTCAGCCCTAAAAGGTGAAGTGGACATGAGGTGGAAGGAGAAGGACATGACATGGAGAGGGGTACAAAGTACCTTGGGATTGGACAAGATCTCCTCATAAAGGTCTTGTCCCATGTGGGAGTGAGAGGGACATGTGGGAATTAAAAATTCTCAAATATTCTCATAGAGGGATAAGAGAAGAATTTAAAATTCCTTAAATGCATTAGAGTTAAAAAGGTGAATTAAAATTCACATGGGAAGATGCCTTGTCAAAAAAGAAAGCATTTAATAGGGTTGACTAAGGACACATGTCATAAAGGACATGGGGAAGAGAAAAGGAATTTAATATTCCTTAGAAGGATAAAAGGAATTAAAAATTCCTTGAGAGGTTGATTAGGCTAGTTAGTGAGGGATTAGAGGATGGTTAAATGGCTAAGAGGGATTAGAGGCCAACTTGCAAAAGTTGGAGGATGTGACACATCCTAATCCAAGATTAGGCATGTGCACATCCTAATGATGGGATTAGAAGAAGGATTAAGATAAGATAAAAATGATGGAGGATGTGACATGAAGGGAATTAAATAAATGGAATATTTATTTAATTCAATTGATGGAAGGAGGATTAAAAAGATAAGGTATTATTGATTAAATACCTTAGGGATTTGGCAGAATTAAAGATATTAATTAAATAATAGTAGTATTACTTAATTAACAAAAATAAGACGAAAGGGGATGAATTTGGATAAATTAAGTGTCCAAATTTAGACATCTACAGATGGATTTGATGAAGAATAAGGCCTTCATTTATAGATTTTCTAGATGAGAGATTGGCTAAATGGGTGAATGTGGGACTAAAGATCCACCAATGAGATGAGGACACTTGTCATCATGTGATAAGCTTGAGGATGTGCAAGATTTGGGAAATGTGCCCATGAGAGGGAGTTTCAAATTTGTATTTGTGTAGTAAATTTTGAGAGGGGGACAAGAAAATGAGAAATAAATGCAATGTTGGAGGGGCAAGTCAACTTGTCATGATTTTCAAATTTGAAGGAATATTTTGTTTTATGCCAAGTTGATGGAAAATAAGGGTTTTAATAAATCGGTAAATTGATTTATTTGTGCAAGTGGAGATATCTAGAGGATTTGATGGGTGATTAGGTTAGGCTAATTAGATTTTAGATTAGCCTAATGATGATTAGGATGAGTTTGACTTTTATGACTTAAATATTTGATTTATTTAAATCAAAAAAGGATGAAATATGCATTTGGAGATTTTATTAAATAAAGTTTAGTTTATTTAATTAAAGGGGTGATGTGTGATTTATTAAATTGAAAGGTTAATGTTAAAGTTTGTTTAATTTTAAATTAATGACCCTAGGAGATGGAAATTAATGAGATTACCCAATGAATGAAGGTTAACTTAATTAATTGATGAATGGACCTAATGCATGATGCTAATTTTGCGTGTCTACAATTCCGTTTTGAAATTTTTGAATTGTAGCTGTGGGTATCTGTCATACACTTTGAGAGGCCTTGTTGGCTCTATGTCTAGTGCTCTGGACAAACCCTAATATTGTCTTATCTCAGCCAAAGGATTAACTAGATTAGAGGTCATGTAAAATCATGTGATTTTCTTTATCTCCATGAATTGCTAGTGG
>VDFB02332355.1:20424-126220 GCA_007258455.2 Sequoia sempervirens
GGTATAGCCATGAGTGGAATGCTGTGAGACTGATAGCTGGGTAGAGGGATGAGTTTATGTAGCAGGCAAGCTATTGAACGGGGTATATGAGTAGGTTGTTCCAGATCCAGCGCAGCGCACGGCGTGCTGCGTCAGTCAGGCTCCATAGCCACCAGGGCCATCCCAGTCATTAGGGACACACACTAGGGGATTTAGTGACTATTGGCAAACTCCATCTCCATATGGCAGTTACTAAGGGACCCCCACCCATGAGTACTAGGGGACTCCAGTGCACAGAGGACCAGTACCTGACTCTCCGCAGAGGTCAGATGTGGGGAGCTCACAGTAGAGCAGACAGGTGGACATTGGTTATTTTTGGCAGATACAGGATGGATGGTTTGTCCATGTTGTCAGAGGGAAAAGGTGATCCACATTTCTAGATTTTGTATTTTATTAGGCGATATATGATGTGGATGTATTGTATTATGACATGATGTTTGTTATTTTGATTATGCAATGGCCTTTATTGACATTATGGATGATGTTTCTTTTATGTGGCTATATGAGATGATTCATGATGTGGTTTTATATATATATATATACACATGTTTATATGGATGATTTATGTTTTATGATTATCTTTTATGGATGCATAGGTATGTTATCATGATTATGATGGATGCATAGTTTATGAAAATGGATAATTATGTATGGTTTATGATGTATGGACGCATAATTGTATATGGTCTATGTAAATTTTTCTTATGATTTATGATGTATGGATGCACATGTTTATGATCTATGTAAATATTTTTTATTATTTATGATATTTGGATGCACATGTGGATGGACGATTTATGCATGTTTATATGATTTATGATGTATGACTTATGGATGCACATGTGGATAGACAATTTATGCATGTTTTTATGATGTATGATTTATGGATGTGAAAGGTAAATGCTTACAATGCACCTAAGTGTCAATAAAGACCATTATGAGAATGCAGATAGGCGATAGGCAAATGGAAGAGTGCATTTGCCAAAAACAACCATTAATATCCTGAGAGGAAGAGGACCTAAGAGGAAAAAGAATGAGAGTACTTGCACAACTGAAATCATAAGCGATGGGCATGATGGAAATGAAGGGTGAATGCAAAGTGGTGAAAATGCAGTGAAAATGAGATTTTTCCATCTTTGGAGCATTGATTTTTACTACAGCGTAGGGTGCCAAGCACCTTGATATAGAAGACCAAGGCGAATGAATAATCTACGCATGAAACAAACACAACAAACAAGAAGGTTATCCCAACACCCCAATGTCGCAATGACCTCGGTCGGGCCCAGTGTTGAGATAACCACAAACACACAAAGTTGTCCCAGTGTAACACAAGACCTTGGAGATCTCAGTGGGTCTTACGGCAGACAACTGAGAAGACAGCAGTCAAAACAAATGATCAAGGTATGCCCCCCATGTCAACAGGTCAAGGCACGCCATGGTATGGTGGACCAAGGTGACCCTGACAAATGATGGAAAGGAACCCAAAATGGTAAACAAAATTTGAAAAGCACCAAGAGATCATAATCAAGACAATAGGTCCTTTGCCATAGGATCAAGGTGATGGATGTGATTGACGAGGTCTACTAGGAAGGATTCATCCTATTGAGACCAAAGATGGATGCGAAATTAGAATGACCCAGTTGACACGGGATGTTGTCGAGGGACAAGATCTTGTAACACAAGGGAATTTTGTTTATTAAGAACCGGTTAGTTGTGGGCATAACTTGATGACGAAGCACAAAAGACCAACATAACCTATAGACCTAGGGGCTCGGGGGCCGATCATAGATTAGCCTTGCCTACGTGAAAGTGTAGAGCCCTCATAGTTCCAGAAAGGACCATGGATAAAGTGAAAAGAAAACAAATGGTGACCGATGATGATGGACAAATGCCCCGAGGGCGAATCAAATGATCAACCTTGCCTACGTGACAGTGTAGGGGCAACGTAGTTTGACTGACGGAAGCGACGAGATGGGACCTAGGTGAAGACCAACACAATGGATGACCCTACCTGATGACACGAACGTGAATGACGTAAGTTCAGAGTGGGATACCGAAAAGCTCAAGAATGGGGGATAGACTAGATGGGTCATCCAATGCTCAATCAATATTTACCAAGTAGCCTGAGATGAGATGGGTGAGGACAATAGTGTGGATGACAGCATAAAATAACTAGGATGTCAGGTAGATAATGATTAAGCCCTCTATGGATGATGCCTGTTACCAGGTTTTCACCACCCATACTTATCCAAGGCGCCATGAAAAGGTGGTTTTCACCATAGGACGGATTTATTTCTCTTGACTATTTTCAAAAAAAAAATTATTTTTTTTAATTTTTTGATTTTTTGATTTTTTGATTTTTTTGATTTTTTGACCAGGTGGGGTAACCGAGCAGATTTAGGCGTAGAACTTCTTGAGATGCATGATATGGATAGGCTCGTCAAGGGGTTCTCCTTCAAGAGTAGTCAACCTATATTCCCTAGATCCATATTTGGCAGCTATAATATAGGGTCCCAACCAATTTGCCTCAAATTTTCCTTTCTTGTCTCGGTCTTGCTAAGTGCGCTGGTTCTCCTTAAGGACAAGCTCGCCCATTTGGAATTGTCGAGGTCAAACCTTCTTGTTGTAACTGTGCTTGAGGTGATTTTGGTATGCTTGCAGATAGTCATAGGCTTTTATTCTTCGTTCATCTAGTAACTCCAGCTGTGCAAGCCGTGCAATGCGAGCATCCTCTTCACTGATAAGGTTCTTCAGAGAGATTCTCAATGATGGAAGTTCAACCTCAATTGGAAAGATGACTTCAGGACCATACACTAAAGAGTAGGGGGTGGCGCCTGTCGGGGTGTGAATGGATGTGCGATATGCCCAAAGGGTAGGATGAATGTGGAGGTGCCAATCTTGTCCAGTGTTATTGACAAACTTCTTGAGAATACGGATAAGGGTTTTATTGGTCACCTCTGCCTGGTCGTTACCCTAGGGGTAATAATTCATTGACCAATGGTACTGGATATGGAAGGTGTCACAGAGGTGTTTCATGGCTTAGTTTTTGAATGGTTTGACATTGTCGGAAAGGAGGGTGGATGGGATACCATATCTACAGAGAATATGGTAAAGGATGAATTTGGAAATCTGAATGCCGGTGATTTGTGAAAGGGGAATTGCCTCCACCCACTTGGTTAAATACTCAGTGGCGGTGATTATGAATGTATGGCTGTCGGATGATGGTGGGTGAATCTTACCAATCAAGTTGAAACCCCACTGAGAAAATAGCCATGGTGCTAGGAGGGGCTGAAGATCTTGTGTTGGGGCATGGATTAAATATGCATGTTGTTGGCATGGAAGACACTTCTTCACAAACTTGGAAGCATCATGTTCCAATGTAGGCCAATAATATCTAGCTCATAGGATCCTTTTGGCCAGAGCCATACCATTTGACTGTGCTCCACAAACACCACCATTTACCTCTATTAGTGTGGCATGGGCTTCGGTCTCATTCAGACATCTAAGGAGGATTCCATCATACCTGCAATGATAAAGTGTATCACCGACAATGACGTATCGAGAAGAGCGATGAACAAAGGATTTGCGTTGATTACGTGTAAGATCTGAGGGTATAATGTTATCATGGAGGTAGGTGTAGATGTCTTGGTACCATGGGGAGGTGGGACCCACAATTTCACACACCATGTCAATCTCAGGGATATCATATGCTGGAATTAAAAGTTTTTCTACAAGAAACTCACACTCTATTCGGTCCTTGGGCATGTCCAGCAAGGAGCCAATAGTGGCCATCGCATTAACTGCTTTGTTTCATACCCTGGGAATCTGTTCAAATTGTATAGAGGTGAAATATTTCTTGAAATCATCCACCATGCACTTGTAGGGTAACAACTTATCATCCTTGGTTAGGAACTCATCATTAACTTGTCTAATGACTAGCAAAGAATCACCAAAGACTTTCAATTGGGTTATGTGCCACTGTTTTGCAATTTTGAGGCCGGTGAGGAGAGCCTCGTATTCTGCCATATTGTTGGTACATGGGAATGCTATCCTAAATGACTTTGAGATGTAGTCACCTTGAGGGGTAACTAATAAAATTCCTGCCCCCGATCCATTGTGTGTATATGATCCATCAAAATATAGTGTCCACGTGGGGGTCTCATCAACGGAGAAGACTTCTTCATCAGGGAATTCCGTGATCAACGGATGAGTATCAACTAGAGGAGCTTCAGCTAATAGATCTGTGATTATCTATCCTTTAATAGCCTTGCGGTCCACATATTCTATGTCGAATTCACTGAGAAGCATGACCCACTTAGCCATGTAGCCAGTCAGAGTGGTTCTAGATAACAGATACTTCAATGGATCGATCTTGGCAATTAATTTAACTGGATGGCTAAGCATGTAATGTTGAAGCTTCTGTGTGCTGAAGACAAGTGCAAGGAAGGCTTTTTCCATGGGGGAGTAGTTTAGCTAATAGCCAACCAATGTCTGACTGATGTAGTAGATTGCCCTCTCTTTCAACGACTCATCATGTTGTGCCAACAATGCCCCCAGTGCGACTGAAGTGGTGGAGATGTAGAGCAAGAGGGGTTTCCCGAGAATAGGTGGCATCAATATTGGTGGAGAGCTAAATATTCCTTAATTTTATCGAAGCCCATTTGACAATGTTGGTTCCATCGGAAGGTGGAATCTTTTTTCAGAAGATGAGTGAATGGCTGACACTTGTCTGCAAGCTGGGCTATGAACCGACAGATGGACTGCATCTTTCCTTGGAGGCTTCTTAACTGTTTGAGATTGTGTGGAGGTGGCATGTCCAGGATAGCTTTTACCTTGGTGGGATCAACCTCAATGCCCCTGCAAGAGACTATGAAACCCAACAACTTCCCTGGCATGACCCCAAAGACACACTTTTTTGGATTTAGCCGCAACTTGTAGTGTTTGAACCGTTCAAATATCTTTTTTCAGGATGGTGGGATGTTTAGCTCGTGTTCTAGATTTTCCTAGTAGGTCATTGACATAGTCCTCCATGATGATGTGTATAAGGTCATGGAAGATGACCGTCATTGCCCTCTGATATGTTGCCCCTGCATTTTTGAGACCAAAGGGCATAACATTGTAACAAAAGGTGCCCTAAGGTGTTATGAAGGCGGTCTTATGTTGATCCTCAGGTGCGATTCGGATCTGGTTATACCCAGAGAAGCCATCCATAAGGGATAACATCTCATGTCCTACTGTCAGGTCAACCAACATGTCAATATTAGGCAAGGGGAAGTCATCTTTTCGGTAGGTTTTGTTAAGATCCCTGAAGTCTGTGCAGATGCAAATGTCTCCATTTGGTTTGGCAATTGGAACTATATTGGAGATCCACTTGGAGTATTCAATTGGTCTTATAAAACTTGCCTCTAATAACTTCTCCAATTCCTTCTTGACTAACAACGCAACTTGCGAATGCATCTTGCGGAGTTTTTGTTTGACAGGCTTGGCATCTGGGCGAATGTCCAAGTGATGAACCACTAAGGCAAGGTCTAAGCCAGGCATGTCTGAGTATGACCAAGCAAAGTTAACGATTCCCTCTTGGAGTAGTTGCACGATGACCGGATACTCTTGCTCTGAGAGTGACTTAGCTACATAGGTGACTTTAGGATTTTCAGCAGTTCCGAGATTGACTTCTTGAGTCTCTTCAATCAGAATAGATGATCGGGCAGATAACTGAGTTCCCATAAGGGGAAGATGAACATCTCCATCTTCTAGCACCTCTTCGAGGTTTTTTCTATCAGATGCGTCCTTTATTTTTACTTTTTCAAGGTCAGGAAGTGCCTCAGGGAGGTTTTCACTTGATGACCGTTTTTTACCTTTCTTATTCTTATTTTTGTGACTGAAGTGTTCATCCTCCCCCAATCCCATGAGGTTTACATATGTATCCATAGACATACTGATAGGTGTGCTAGTACGTAGGTCCCAATCAATAAGCTCAGGGTGACGAAGGGATAGGTTAATAGTGCAGATGGATAAACATTCAAACATGGAAGATAGATTGACATGATCAATGTCATTGTACGCACATATGGTGGGTTCCTCCTTGGGTATGTCTTCCAATGAGCCATTGTCCATAGCTACACTATTGGAAGCATTAAACGATGTTTTGGGGCCTTTCTACTTTCTGTCATACCCAATGCCCATGTTTTTTGGTAGCGGAGACATATCAATGGGTTGCAACTGCCCTTGTTCTTCCTTTCCTAGGCCCCTGCCTTGATAGTTATGCTTTTCCATGAACTTTGTTGGCTAGGGGTACTTTTCTTGAAAGTATTCCTTGAGAGGAGTTTCCGGCTGGGGTTCTTGTCGATAAACCCATTGGCTTATGTCCTTTTCTGGTGTATCTATCTTGATACTTGGGGATCTAAAAGTGGTGGTAGGGATGTTCTTACCACTGAAGGTGATAGTCTTGTCTCCCTTTGGAGTAGCTTGCGAAGGTTGACCATACTCATGTGGCAATGGTGGCATGGTCGCTATATTAAGGGTAGTATGCATTTCATACTCGCCACACCCTTTGTCAATGATCTAGACTTTTGTGACTGTAGGATCAGTGGTGGAGGATGGAGTGGTTATCACGGTGGATGGTGGATTAACGGATGATGACCGAGATGCCCCCATTTCAACCCCAGGACAATAATGTAAATGGGGAAATGATGCTTCTAAAGCACGGCAATATTTGAATGGTTGGGGGTCGGCATAGATTGTGACCTCTTGTCCGTTGACTGGGAATTTGAGGCACTGATGGTAGGTGGAGGGTATAGCTTGCATAGCATGGAGCCATGGACGGCTGAGGAGGAGATTATATAGCAAGTCCAGATCAAGGACATGGCAGGTAATGTATTGAACCACCGGTCCCACTTGGTTAGGAAGATTGATGATCCCCTTTGAATTCCTTTATGCATTATCATAAGCCTTGATTGTAATAATCTGGTTGCTTAAGTCCGCTTGAATATACCCCACCTATTTTATGAATTTCAAAGTACACAAATTGAGGGCAGAGCCATTATCTACCAAGACTCTTTTTATTTTATGCTGGGCAACCACGACTTCAATATGCAAGGGGCGATTGTGATTAACATCAATGTTTGGCATATCATTTTGGTTGAAGTGCAGTTAGTGAGATGAAGCTAGGTGTCCTACCAAGGCTTGGAACTATGTAGGATCAATGTTATTAGGCACATGGGTTTCCTGTAGGGCTCTGTTGAGGATTTCTTGATGTACTAGGGAAGACTTAAGTAAATCCAAAATGGAGATATGTGCAGGGGTCTTTCCTAAGTGATCAAGGATGTTATACTGGGAGGTTACAGGAATCGATTGGGCGGGTGCAGAGGCTGCAAGAATGGTGATGCAAGCTTGTCGTGTGGTAACAACACATTGAGGGTCTTTAGCTTTGACATGTATCATGGATACACGAGGTTCTACCTGCTTAATGTAATGAATAATACCCTCATAATTGAGGGGTACATTCTTATAGCTCACGTTATTTGTGCTGTTGTTTTGAGGATTACTGTTGGAGGTGCTCGGGCCTTGATTATGGTTTGGAAAGGTGTTTTGATAGATCTACAATTGAGCATTGGACGACAGAGCTTGACTAGGGTCAACCTTGATATCACCTTGATCTATGAGATCTTGGACGTAGTTTTTCAAACCCTGACACTTATTCAAAGAGTGTCCTTTGATTTTATGGAACTCACAATATTCATTTTCCCTAAACCATGTGGGCTTAGGTTTGGATTCGTTGAGTGGCTTGGTGATAGGGTACGTGATCAGATAGCTAATCTACAACAATTTGTTGAAGATGACACTCAAGGGTTCTCCTAGTTGAGCATACTGGCGTTTAGTGTTCCCTTGGTTATTTTGATTGGACTGTTGGGGAGGACGGGGTGTCCCTTGCGGTATAGATATGACATTAGGTATGGATTGCTATTGTTTCTGGGATGTGTTGGCCACGTGGACATGTTTAGTATCAGTAACACCATCATTTACTACATTTTTTTTCTTGTTCCAAAAACGTGGCTTGTCGTTGAATGACATTTCCTTATCTTGATTATATATTTTCATGTGTCCCTTGGCAACAAGGGCACACTCAAGGATGGGTCCCTTATCTACTACCTCTGCGAAAGTGGTGACACAATGTAATCAAAAGTTATGAGCCATGTCAGGATGGGAGTTCTCCACAAAGAGGGTGACCATGTCCTTTTCTTTCAAAGGGGTTTTCATTCAGCTTGCTAGGGCACGCCACCTCTGGAGGTAGTTAGTGAAGGTTTCCCCTTCACGTTGTTTCTCTTTGAGAAGATCCAAGGTATTGGTATCTTTCTCCAAATTGAAGGAGAAGTAGGATACAAACTTTTCTTACAAGTCTGCAAAAGATTTTATAGATCCCATTTTGAGGGTCATGAACCACCCTAGCGCGTTGCTTGCCAGACTTCGAGGAAACAGGTGCAAGAGATAGTTGTCATTGTGGATAACTTCTTGACACTAGGAGTAAAACTCCTGTAAGTGGGCCTTAGGATCTTTGTTCCCCTTATATTTGTCAAACTTTGACATTTCAAAATGTTTGGGGAAGGGAATCAATGAGATGGAGGGATCATACGAATATGGGCATTTATCTTCAAACTTGAATGATTGTTTGCTAGTCCTTGCCTGGAGATCTTTCAGAGCGGCTTTGATTTCTAGTATGTCCGCATTGGCCGGTGTGTTGGACGGATATTGATGGTAGGACAATTGTGGATTCTAAGATGATGTTTGGAGATGGGCGTATGGATAATGAGGAGGTGGTATCCCCTGCTAATACACCAAGGGATCTTGTTGATAAAGAGGTTGTTGTTGCGAGGCAGGATATAGATGGGTCGGGTAGTTATGGGTGGCGTACTGTTGGGAAGTAGGGAGAAGGTGTTGTTGATTAGCTTGTGGATATTGGGGGTGCTGATATGACTGTTGTGATGCCACATAGGGGGGTTGTTGTTGATATTGTTGTTGGTTATAATAGTTGTAATGATGGGGTGGTTGTTGAAGAATAGTTGGCGGCTGTGGTGGGCGAGATGGGATGTTATGTGGTGGTTGTGCTTGCAGGTGTAAGATGGATGCAAGGAATGGAGATATGGTTGGGGCTAAAGGCTGAGGTTGATTTCCTTGTGATTGATGTTGTGATGGTTGTGTTGAAAATAGGGGATTGATCAATGGTTGTTGTTGAGGTAGAGGTGCAATTGAGATGTTGTGCGAGGGAGGTTGTTGAGCACTAGTGGGAGCATAGGCTTGGGGAGGTTGTTGGGATACGAATGACGATGGAGGAGGGATGTTGGATTGGGACGGTTGTTGGGGTATGAATGATGATGGTGGAGGATTGTTAGATTGGGGTAGTTGTTGGGGTATGAATGATGATGGTGGAGGATTGGTAGCCCCAAGAGGTGGGGGCAAGGCAGCGAAAGGGTTGCCCCCAGTGTTGACAGGAGGCGGGTTCGAGGGGAGTGGTGTCGGTAGCATTAATGGTTGTGGTTGTGGGACATTTTGTGGAATGCCATAGGCAAAAGGATCAATGGGATCAATGGTTTGGGGTGTTCCCGTGACTGATATGGTGGGATGTGTGGGATTTCCAATGGGATACAGGATAGCATTGCCGAATTCAGGTTGATGCCAACCTTCTACGGAAGGAACATTGGGGACATACGAGCTACTGGGGATGTCATGTGAACCTTGGGGTACATTAGATGTGGAGATACCATATTTGGATAAGTCGACACCTGACAGCAGCTTGACACCTTTGTCAATCAAGTGAGCCAAGATTTTGTCACCATGTCTTTCGAGAAGGCATTCTGTCATTTGTGCATTAACAGGGTTGTTGAAGTGTTCCTCGAATGTGAGCTTAGGTTGATCAGCCATGTTTTCCTCCCCAAGTGGTGATGTGTTTTGACCATCCACATTGGATTGTGATGAGGTACCGTTGTGGGGATCGTGAGGGATACTAGCACCATAGTTAGGATTTGATGAGATGTTGACTGTGTTGGTGGGATTTTGAGGGTTGTTCGATTGGGCATTCAGGGCTTGTTGGTTGGCCATTTTCTTTGCCTATGATCGAGTCTGAACGGGCATGCAAGATGATGAGATGGATCAAGATATTAGAAAAACCTTGATGATGAAAGATTGATTCAATTTGATGGAAGATTAGTTGATGACGATCAGTCAGGCCGATGTGGATTGGTTTGATGGAATTGGATTGGATTGATTGGTAGACATGGGATTAATCTAGATTTCAGGTTTTGATCTAGATAGATTTGATGATGTGGGGGTATGATGATTAGGATTGATTTGATGATAAGTATGATGAAGACCGAGATCCACAACCAAGTTTAAGAAGGATCCTTGGTAACACTAGGTATTGATTGAAAGGTGGATGTATGATAATGACACCGAATCCAACTTGAGATAGAAGTAGATTGATTGGGTCAGAAAGGATAACTGACTTAAGACAGATAGCAATCCTAAGCCAGCTACGATGATTGTGATTAGGGATGAACACAAAGGTCAACTTGGATGACAACTCCAATGAGGTTTATATGGAATAATGGAGATCAGAGATGAAAGTGGATTCAGGATTGATGGGGAGTGTCTCAGGATAGATGAACAACTCTCGAAACAAACAAAAGAGTGTTTAGGATAAATGACTCTTAGAATGAAGGGATGAAGACTCAGAACAGATGTTCAGATGTTCGTTTAGGATGGTGAATGGTCATATCGACGTTCAGAATAGAGAGACAAGGGATGCCAAGTGATCATATAGGCTAGTATTAGGACAGATCCGCCAAAGCATCAGGACAAGTCCACCATAGCATAAGGATAAGTCCACCACTACATTAGGATAGGTTCACCACAGCATAAGGACAGGTCCGCCACAACATAAGGATAGGTCCACCACTGCATTAGGACAGGTCCACCACAACATTAGGACAGGTCCGCCATAGCATTAGGATAGGTCCACCAAAGGATAAGGACAGGTCTGCCATAGGATAAGTTTAAGCTTGATGTTTCGATGGATGGGTAAGGCAAAGGAACCAAAATATAGCAATCATAAAAGACTTGGCCAAACTGACAATCACTAGTTTTTGCACGAGAAAGACAATTCAAACAACACAACCCTAAGATTAGTAGAAACAGGTATGGTCAACAAAGTCTTCTACTCTAAGATGCACATGGTTGCTAAGGAGTCCTCGATATACACCCGGTACGTGAGGCCCAAACCATGAACACCAACCCATTACAAGCGTGAGTCAGGAACCTTAGCGAGATACTAAAGGCTTGGACCAACTCTTCACGTCATCCTGACGCTTCACCAATTACAACATGGTTGGATTGAGGTACAGCTTTCGCTCTCCCCCCTTTATATACCTCGCCGATATGTGTGGTTGGAATCATCCCTTGGGGTGATGAAATCCCCAAGCAGGTCCCACTAAGAAAATGAAAAAGGGGTGACTCAAAGGACTTGGAAAGCTATGATTTCTTGTCACCCAGGATTTCCAAATGGCGCAAAGGGATTGGACACGTCAAATAGCCTTCCACAAGCATGCCAAACAAGGTTTATTGACCCCTTTAATTAAACTGTGTGCCTAATTTACCAAAAAATAATTGGCAAAAACTTAAAATTTTAGCTTCGGGAGGACAGGTCTACCACTCTGCAGGGACAAGTCCACCACTTTGTCAGGACAGGTCCACCACTTTAGGACAGGTCCGCCACTACATTAGGACAGGTCCGCCACTATAGGAGGATAAGTTAGCCACTTTAGGATAGGTCCACCACTGTAGGACAGGTCTGCCACAGTAGGACAGGTCTGCCACTCTACCAGGATAGGTTCGCCACTGCAGGACAGGTCCGCCATAGTAGGACAGGTCTGCCACTCTATCAGGATAGGTCTGCCACTCTGTAACCTGGACCTACAAAAATGCAAAAAATAGCAAACGTGAAAGAAAGAGACCCGTTTGTGGGTCCCACCGGGCATGCCAGAAATGTGATAGGTCGAATGTGAGTGTTAGAAAATGAGCAGCAAGTAAAAGAGTGCAAATAAACACCAAAACAACCTACACCTCAAGATTAGCCTAAGTTGTAAACAACACAAGATAAAAGTAACAAATGAAACATTATACCTTGTCTCGAATTGATCTTTTGGTTGGCCCTTCGATCTTTGATGTGTATGCTCCTTGGATGGCACAAGATGCAAGCTAAAAGGTGATGTGAGGATGAGTGCAAATGGATGAAAGCATGAAAATGACTAAGTATAGATTGAGAAATAAAATTGCAAGAGTTTGGCTAGCAAAATGATCTCCTCTAAAATGAGAGAAAAGAGGGGGTATTTATAGGAATTTTGAGAATTCCTAGAGGAGATGGATGGCCAAGATTGAGCCACCAAATATCAAGATGTAGGGCTAAGGTGAGTTGAGAACTCACAAGCCCTCACATCTTGACATGTGGCATGTGATATAGCCCTAAAAGGTGAAGTGGACATGAGGTGGAAGGAGAAGTACATGACATGGAGGGGGGTACAAAGTACCTTGGGATTTGAAAATATCTCCTCATAAATGAGGTCCTTGTCTCCATGTGGGTGAGAGGACATGTGAGGAATTAAAAATTCCTCAAATATTCTCACGGAGAGATGGGAAAGAATAAAGAATAAGTGAAGGATATGTGGGGAGAAGTGAAGGAATTAAAAATTCCTTTTGGGTGTCTTGGGGGATTAAAAGGTGAATTAAAAATTCACATAGGGAAGTGGAGTGCCTTGCCCAAAAGGAGAAAGCCTTTAATAAGGTTGACTTAAGGACACATGCCATAAGTGGGAGGAGGATTAGGTTAGGCTAACCAAATGATTAAGGTTGTGCAAGTACTTAGTTAGATGGACTAATGATTCATTAGAGGCAAGTGGGAGATTATGGAGGATGTGACCCTAATGATGATTAAGGGTGTGCACATGCTAACCCTTGTTAATTAGAAGAAGATGAAGTAATTAAGATGGATTAGGGACCAACTTGCAAAAGTTGGAGGATGTGACCATGAGAGAGAAAAGAGGAATTAAAAAGGAATTAAAAAGGAATTTTAATTTCAAAAGGGGAATATGACTAAATTAAATAAAATGGTATATTTATTTAATTTAGAGGAGGAAGAGGGGTAAAGTATTAAATTAAATACTTTAGGACCCTTATGTAAGATGCAAGTTATTAATTAAACAAATGGTTTAATTAATATTGACAGAGGGGATGAGCAACTAGATGAATAAGGAGACACGTTTGATCATATGGAAGTGATCAAATTGGATGTCTACAATAACATATTGTTGGAAAACTCCCAAAGATATCTACAATGCCAAATCCATCATAGGTTGGTTCATCCACTTTTTGAGTTGTTTCGGGGCCTCTAAGGTTTTCATATCTAAATTTGAAGCTACATTGGAGAAATTTCTCAAGACAAACTTTAATATCTCCCAAACCATGTAGGGTATTGAGATGATTCTTTTGTGACCGGATTTTTTTTTTTAGTTTTGCTCCTTGGGATAAATTTTTAGGTCCATACAAGCCTATTTAGGTTGACTTACTAAAAATAGTAAGTGACCATTTTTCACCTTTTCTGATTTTTTTCTATCTTACACCCCCTAATTGTCATCATGGAACTAAAAAAAACTAAAGAAATTAAGGAAAAATATCTTTTTTGGGGTGATGCAAGATTGGCCTATACTGTTGGATCCTCCTACATCAGGAAAGGATGAAGAGGTGAGAAGGTACAAATCAAAATATTCCTACCCCTCCAAGTATGAAACCAATGACTATCAAAAAGTGTCAAGACACTTGGTGAGTCCAGATGAGGTGAGATCAAAATCTAGATAACGTCTAGGTGAGCTTGAGTGTAGTGTAAAGAGGACTCTACTAAGTATGCTAATAGCCTGCAAATAGTTTGATAACATCTCTTTTCATACTAATAATTTTGACAAGATTGTTGGTCTCATTCAATAGTTTCCCAAACCAAAATTGTTGGGATTAAGGTTATCAACCTTATAGAGTCCCTTGATTAATTTATTAATTATTTTCCCCTAAGTTGTTGATTTAATTTATTAAATACAATAATATTTGTTTCCAGTTGTTGAGTTACTTTGTTGTACCTAGTGAGAATTTGACATCCTACATGCAAGGTAAGAAAATGAAAGATTGCTACACATGCCACATGGTCACTTATTTTGAGAAAGCAAATATCTTAGACATAAAATGGGCACCATGTTGACATATGGCAATGTATTTTGGAAACTAGCTTTGGCAAGGTAACTTGTGTGAATGTTTATCTCTTTGGAAAGGTGAAAGAAAGGAAATGTTAGGGTATGTGTAGGATCATGATGGGCCAAAAAGTGGCGATATGAGGGGTATGTGGCTGACAACCTTTTTTTAATCCAAAATTGATGAAACGAAAAGGGATTTTAGAGGAGATTCTTAGCTTTCCACCATATAAATTATTCTTTACTTTTAATTTAATGAATAATTATTATTCATTTTCTATTTGAATTATGACTAAAGTCTTAATTGATAGGCTAATTGAAAAACATCTATAGCTTTCAAACGATATCACATTTTTTGAATTTGAAACATGCATCACATTCTATGCTTCACATACTAAAGATTAAAAAAAAATTGAATTTCATGAAGTTTTGACCAAGTTAAAGTAGTCAAACATATGAGCTTTTATATTTTTTAAAAGTTGTAATAAAAAATTCATAATTAATTATTTACTTGGAAAAAAATTACAAAAAATCTGCATCACACCGGGACATGAGTCCTCTACTTATATATAAAATCTTATAAAAAAATATTATCATTTTATTGTGGTTAGGGTGGTCAAACATACACCTACTTATTTTTTCCTTGAAATTTAAGTTCTACTGCATTGAAATTTCAAATTTTCACCAAATAGATTTTTTTTAAACAAACCTAGTAGTTTAGAAACTAAATTCAATTTTCTATAGATTCTATTCTTACATATTTTTGAAATAATATAGATAACTTATTCAAATTTTTATGTCAAGTTGCCTAACTCTATTTTTTTTGAATTTTTTGCCACTTAAGGGCCTATTTTTTCCATGATGATCCTACACATACCCATTACACTTGTAACTTGGATTCCCATTTGAGATTTGGGAATTGTGAAAACCTCTAAGATGAGTTCCCTTATTCCATGTGTCATGTATTTGACTTGTTTACTAAATCTTGAAGAGGGAAATTTCTTAACAGAGACCGAGTTTTCACTCAATGTAACTAGGAGTTGTTGGTGAGTTATATTTTGGCAGTAAAGTTAATTTTCTCTATGAGAAACCTAACATGTGAGGCTTCTTGATTTATGGAGCTACAATCCTTGCATGTTCTTGTATATTGTATAATGTTGTTGCATGTATGTGCATGATTAACAGGTTGCTAATTAGGTCACATGGTACTCATGGATGTTGTTGGTTTTAGTTTGCATGCATGAAAAGACTGAGAGATTGACACCTAGAAAAAATCAATGCTTAGGTATGAGGAGAATTTATAGATTCCTTAGTGCATTATTTGTAGATATCTTGATTGTAATTTTTTTAGGGGTCGTTATGTGCTTGGATTCACTCTAAATTTGTATCATAGTGAAACTACAACTATAAGAGCATAAAATTTGAAGATTTTATTGTAATTTATTTTTATTGGAATACAATTGATCTATGCTTTGGTGTGTGGGTTCTTTTGTGATCCCACACTAGTGGTTTACAATTTTTGGCCAAACTAGACACTGAAATAGTTTTTTTTAACTAAATCTTCACTTTCAGGCAGCTATAGCAGCTAAACCATGAGGAACTTGGAGATGATGAAAACTATAGTTTCATTAAATTTTGTCTATAGATTCTAAAATTTTTTTTTCAAAACTTTTGGAATCAGATTACACTTCTTTTTGCATCTCCCTCAAAAACTAGTTTTTTTTCAGAAAACAACATTTTTCAAAAATGACACTCACCGTATAACACAACTTTTTTTCCATGAAGGATAAAATTCTAATTCTTTCAAATTTATATTTGTAACTCTAATATCTAGTGCTTCCACTTGGTTAGATAGTTTTTTATTAAATATTTTTTTATTAACCAAGTTTCGAATTCAAACCAATTATAAATCAAACATAGCACGGCTGTACAACAAGTAACTTTTTTTGTATATATCGAAATTGATTTTTTTTCTTTGTTGGATCAATGACTTCAATATCTGGTGCACTGATATTTAAAAAAAAAAAATTAATAATTTTCTATTTTTCCACGTGTAGAACAAAGAGCTTGATTTTTAGTGAAAAAAGAACATTCATGAGAAATAAAAAATAAATATAATAATAAAATTAAATTTATTTAAAATTATAATTTTTGGCAAGCTTATAATAAGGACTACATACTTGAAAAAAAATAAAAAATGAATTTATTTGATCCCCCAAAAGGTAAATCAAAAGTAGTATTTTATTAGCATTTTGATAGGTGTAAAGGAGACTCTGTTATAGGTATGGTTTAAAACTAGCTGGGTTCTATCCAAGGGGGTTTGATTTAAAGTAGTTTGATCAAACCCTATTCAATTGGAATTCTTTAAATAGAACCTTTTAAGGCTTAAATCATTATATTTTCTAAAAATATGTGATTTCAGCAAAAATCAATTCCTCCCAGAAATTGTAAACCAGCTTTGTGGGATCACAAAGATTTTCCCATGCAATTTTTGTGTTGTATTTTATGTGCTTTGTGTTTAGATATGAAATAGCTTAACTACATGTGAATTCTTAAGGAAACTATGAATGTTTTATTTTTTGAAACAAAGTTTTGCGATCTCTTCCATTATTGATTTGCAGTAGGGAAGCATTTTTGTGCTCAAATTTCATTTCAAATATGAGATTTTCAAGAATATATTTACATATCATGAACCCAATCTACTCATTTTTCATGATGCCTTATCCAATAGGATTGATTCTAATAGCATGCATTCACAATAATTTTAAAGAAAGTGTTTTCATTTAATGCCCACCTTCATTTCCTACTTACTATAACCAATTTGAGAGATCTAAATTGGATAGTGATGATTAAAATGTTCCTCTATTGGTTGTGCTTGCCATTTCATATGCTTCATAAAATTTTATAAACCAAAATAATCCTAAAAAATTAGCTAATTGTAGGATTTGTCATATTTTTTATAACTGTTCAAAATTTTCTCAACCATTGACAAGGTTCTTATGACCCCTTTGCACTCGATTCCAAATTTCTAACTTTTAAAAGGTTGGATGAGTTTTCTTGTCATGATCAATTTCATAAGGTTTGAAAACTTCTCCAACTTAGAAAAAGAAAACTTCAAAGGATAACAAGCATGAAGAAATAAAGTAATGAAACCAAATAAGTATGAAAAGTAAACTTTTTTATATGACTAAAGGGTTTCAAAACCTTTTATTAGATCTTAACAAAGTTGTCATAGCCTCATCAAGGCCTAACAAGATTCTTAAAATTTGTTCATTCACTAAAAAAATTCATTAATAGAAAGAGAATCAAAAGGATAAATATGGATAAAGATGAAAATAGAAAAGCAAAGATAAACCAAATGAAAAGGAAAAAAGAAGAAAGGAAAAGAGAAAGAATGAAATGATTTGTCAAGGTTCAAAGGTTTTGAAGCCTCTATCTACCTAGACAAGGTTCTCAAAACCAAGTCATTTATTAATTTGAACTACTAGCAAGTGAAAAGGGATGATTTCATGTATTATTTCTTTCAACTATCAATCTGCAACACAAAAAAAACCATGCAATGCATTCACCAACCACCAAATTTGTCAATTACCCAAAAATAATTATCTTATGATTGGACATTATTATTAAATATTATAGACATACCTTTTTATGGAATTATTTCCTCATGTCACTATTTAAAGTGGACTTCCTAAGTGGATTTGATCAATTGACAAGTCTAAAATGAAGAATGTTCTTTCTTTGGTTGATCAAATTTCATAGGTCATATGTCTACAAATAATTTGATTATGGCAGTGACTAGGTTTCCTACTCCTACTATGTGCATTTATATTTACATGTGTCCCCAAAAAATAAAAATCACAACATTATCATTTTAAATGGTTCTTCTCTTCATTTCTCTATCAAAATGCTTGTGTTTTGCATCTTTGTTCTACTATAATTGATATCAATGCCTTAAGAATAACTGTTTTAACCTCTTTTTAATCCATGTATGTTGTGTAAATATTTATTACCTACATACATTCGAGTTTTTGCTACTTTGAAGAGATGTATATTTTTATAAATATTTCTTACATTCATACCTAGTTATAAGAGTTGAAACATTAAAAACTAGCTTAGTTTTTTGGATATTTATTGATTCTCTATTCTAGAATGAGTGGGGAAGAAACTCAATAAATCTAGGTGCATCACCACCACTTTATTTTCCTAGAGTTATCTCTTGGTTTTCCTAAATGAATCTACAAAATATGATGAGAGTGTAGGTTTAAATTATTTTGCGTTGGTCCAACACATTCATCTAGGTTTAGTGAAGGATTCAACTTTATATGGAGGTTTGATCTCATTTTTAAGTCCTCACACCTTCATATCATTCCCATTATGTCATTAGAATGTTTAAATAGCTTGAATAGATTCATGTGATAATAGTATTTGACATAGTCAATGGAACATGTTTAATGATCCTAATACCATCTATTGAAGAATCTTGGTGAGTTATTATTTCATCTTTCTACTTAGGTTAGTTTTCATAAAACACCGATACATTTCTAAGATTAAATTTACTAGTTTAAGTTGTCTAGGTTATTAAGGCCTTTCAATCAATTGGTGACTTTTTTGGCATGTCACTAGTCCTTAGGGAATGAATTTGATAACTCCATTTTAAAAAAAATTGAATAAATTAATAGCTTATATGAATTCTTTAGCATAATAATATATCATACAACTATATGTTTTTCCCATCTATTTCTTGAAAAAATAATTTTTGTACCTGTTGCACTTGTTGCACACATGCATCATTCAGAGCAGGGACCCCCTCTTTTGTTGCACACATGCGTCATTCAGAGCAGGGACCCCCTCTTTCTTTTTGCCTTGCCAGGTTGTTTTGTTGCTTTCTCATTTTGTGTGCCCCTTGTTTTGGTGTGTTAAGTGGTTAGTGAGCCCTTAAAAAAGTCATTCCGAGTTGACCACCCCTTTTTGGCCCTAGAATCTTACAAGTCTTAGGCCTTTGTTGCAAGTTTCAGAATGACATCCATAAACCCTCTTGGGCCTAGCTGGTCAGATCGTTGTCCCCAAATCTCCACCCACCTTTCACCATTTTCAAAGCGACCTTACCTAGATAGCCTTTCGCTTACCAGGACCCGGGCATCACTTGATCGTCTGTCATTTGCTTAAATTTCAACTGACTTTTCTATGAAAATGTTTTGGTCCCCAGAACCTGAGTCCTCGATTGCTGCCCGAATTTAAGTGATCTAAATGAACTACCCCAAACAGAGTCCTAATGTGCAAGTTACAAATAGCTTGTGGCTATTTTTGAATTCATCTAATTTTTTTGTCTCGTACGAGCAATTAATGCAGGCATTTAATGTTGAAATGTCCATAAATAGAGGGCCAAGTGTTGTCATTTCTACTTGATAGAGTGCAAGGAAATGATCGAAGCGTTCCTCTCCTACCACCCTCGAAACCGATGTGCCTCTTGGATGATCCAGCCAGCATCTGAGGATGGTTTACCATCTTCTATTTCAATCTATTGAGTTAGTGAAGCATTTAGTGCACACTTTTTGTCTTTGTTAATTTGTGATAAAATCAAACATTTGAAAAAAAAACGTAGAATTCTAAGTAGGGTGAGGAATTCCACATAAAACCCATGTGCCCAAGATTTCATGAACTTGAAAAACCCTGTGAATCATTCAAATAGGACTAGGGCCTCTCGACACCATTCTAACCAATAATGCCTTCACACACCCCAGGCTTGAACTCCGTCGTTACCCCTGAAAATTCATTAAAACTTCAACCCTTGAAGGTAGCTTCATCTTCCTCAGATCTCAGCTGTTGGACCTCCATCCCGAGATGCTATCCTTAATCCACTGTCCTCAACAGCATCCAAGCTCTGGCTTCCTGCCTCTTGGGCTCCAACAAATCAAGGATTTTTAAAGCTTGTAGGAGTGCTCTAAGTACGAAGAATTATTTGGTTCCCAAATACTAGGTTTCCTTTGACAAAGCACTGTTGATGCTTCGCCGTTTCAAAATGGAAATCATACTCCCTCTGCTCAACTATTGAGTCTCGAACCTTTGAGTACCTCTTAAGTAGTTGCATGAAATCTTGAGACTATCCTTCGATTTCCCCGAACTCCGGCCCTCGGCATGCCTCCTTTGCTTCACCATTCTAAACAACATTTATCCTATGCCCACCTGGTGGTTGGACCCCAATTCTCCTAATGCCACAATGTTGAAAGTTTAAATGGAAAATAAAAGAACCAATTGCCCTTTGGACCTCGGTCCCCAAGTTACCATCCTCAGGGCACTGATGATCTTCCACTAGTCTTAGAACTATCATTATACCACATTAGCCTTGTGGTTGGACACTAAACTCCTCATTACTGCCAAGATCAAACAAAGCAATCACTAGCTGAAGTCCCTATCCAGACCCAACCCTTCGAGTCACCACTACTAGGCCACCACATTTCATTTTCCATGTTCAAACAACCATCTTAAAACAACCTTATGCCCCTTCAATCCCCAAGCAAGACATTGATGAAGTAGTGCCATCTAGAGTCCTAGGTCCTGAATTCTTGGTCACCAACTCTGGAGTTCTGTGATGTGTGAGCCATTTCCAAATGGAAATTCCCTGATAGCCTTTCGATTGCAAACTCCTAATCCCTGAGACCCAAATTGAAATAACTCTCTCCTATAGGAAAACCAATGCATTCAATGAAATATGTTAGGTTATTTGAATGATAATTTCTTGATTCTAACAATATTTTGTAGAATTCGATTAATGTTTTGTGATTTGTTCCATGCTTTGTTACACTTGTTCTCCTCTATACATGCAGGATATATGGAATCATGTGGAGAACCTTTTGGAACAGTTGCCGAAAAGGATAAATTAAAGAAAATAGAAAAGGCACCCAGCGACAAAGAGGACAAAGACCAGATGAAATATAAGTCCCAAGGGGAACCCTTAAGATCAAAGGTTACTACCTAATGGAGTGAAATAACAGACACCAATATCAAACATGTGGATATTGATGAGTTTATACAATGGGTAAGAATCAATCATGTCATTAACACTGCATGAGCCGTTAGGGCCAGTGAAATTGGAAAGCCTGCTGATTTTCCTCTTGCACTTATCACTCTAGAACTAGTAATGGCCTGCAGAGAGGCCCACCAAGAGGAAACAAGGACGATTTTTGACCGTGATAGGAACGTCCTGGAAAACATGTCCCATAAATCTATCATGAAGACCTTCCACATCCTGACCTTCAATGAGATGGAGGTGGCAACTATTCAAGACATGAAGGACATGTGGGATAAAAACCTCTTGACATGAAAAAATCTCATAAATCAATTCTAGCTCAAAGAGAAAAGGGGTAGTGCTGCGAAGGTGTTGTAGGAGTTATTCCAGAGTGACTTCACTAAAGAATACCACAAGTTAGTTACATTGTTGAGTAGAGTGATGAGCCTCCCCACGACTGAATTCTTTCAAGAGTGGATGTTCTACTTCGTTGAGGAAATCCTAAGAGGGGAGACTAAATTCTACTGGCCGAGAATCATTAGTGATTGTTTCCACTAGCAATTCATGGAGATAAAGAAAATCACATGATTTTACATGACCTCTAATCTAGTTAATCCTTTGGCTGAGATAAGACAATATTAGGGTTTGTCCAGAGCACTAGACATAGAGCCAACAAGGCCTCTCAAAGTGTATGACAGATACCCACAGCTACAATTCAAAAATTTCAAAACGGAATTGTAGACACGCAAAATTAGCATCATGCATTAGGTCCATTCATCAATTAATTAAGTTAACCTTCATTCATTGGGTAATCTCATTAATTTCCATCTCCTAAGGTCATTAATTTAAAATTAAACAAACTTTAACATTAACCTTTCAATTTAATAAATCACACATCACCCCTTTAATTAAATAAACTAAACTTTATTTAATAAAATCTCCAAATGCATATTTCATCCTTTTTTGATTTAAATAAATCAAATATTTAAGTCATAAAAGTCAAACTCATCCTAATCATCATTAGGCTAATCTAAAATCTAATTAGCCTAACCTAATCACCCATCAAATCCTCTAGATATCTCCACTTGCACAAATAAATCAATTTACCGATTTATTAAAACCCTTATTTTCCATCAACTTGGCATAAAACAAAATATTCCTTCAAATTTGAAAATCATGACAAGTTGACTTGCCCCTCCAACATTGCATTTATTTCTCATTTTCTTGTCCCCCTCTCAAAATTTACTACACAAATACAAATTTGAAACTCCCTCTCATGGGCACATTTCCCAAATCTTGCACATCCTCAAGCTTATCACATGATGACAAGTGTCCTCATCTCATTGGTGGATCTTTAGTCCCACATTCACCCATTTAGCCAATCTCTCATCTAGAAAATCTATAAATGAAGGCCTTATTCTTCATCAAATCCATCTGTAGATGTCTAAATTTGGACACTTAATTTATCCAAATTCATCCCCTTTCGTCTTATTTTTGTTAATTAAGTAATACTACTATTATTTAATTAATATCTTTAATTCTGCCAAATCCCTAAGGTATTTAATCAATAATACCTTATCTTTTTAATCCTCCTTCCATCAATTGAATTAAATAAATATTCCATTTATTTAATTCCCTTCATGTCACATCCTCCATCATTTTTATCTTATCTTAATCCTTCTTCTAATCCCATCATTAGGATGTGCACATGCCTAATCTTGGATTAGGATGTGTCACATCCTCCAACTTTTGCAAGTTGGCCTCTAATCCCTCTTAGCCACTTAACCATCCTCTAATCCCTCACTAACTAGCCTAATCAACCTCTCAAGGAATTTTTAATTCCTTTTATCCTTCCAAGGAATATTAAATTCCTTTTCTCTTCCCCATGTCCTTTATGACATGTGTCCTTAGTCAACCCTATTAAATGCTTTTCTTTTTTGACAAGGCATCTCCCTTCCCCATGTGAATTTTTAATTCACCTTTTAATCCCCCAATGCATTTAAGGAATTTTAAATTCCTTCTCTCATCCCCATGAGAATATTTGAGGAATTTTTAATTCCCCACATGTCCTCTCACCCACATGGGGACAAGGACCTCCTTTATGAGGAGATCTTGTCCAATCCCAAGGTACTTTGTACCCCTCTCCATGTCATGTCCTCCTTCCACCTCATGTCCACTTCACCTTTTAGGGCTGAATCACATGCCACATGTCAAGATGTGAGGATTTGTGAGTTCTCAACTCACCTTAGCCCTACATCTTGATATTTGGTGGCTCAATCTTGATCATCCATTTCTTCTAGGAATTCTCAAAATTCCTATAAATACCCCCTCTTTTCTCTCATTTTAGGGGAGATCATTTTGCTAGCCAAACTCTTGCAATTTTATTTCTCAATCTACACTTAGCCATTTCCTTGTTTTCATCCACTTGCACTCATCCTCACAACTCCATTTTGCTTGCATCCACTTGCCAATCCAAGGAGCATACACATCAAAGATCGAAGGGCCAACCAAAGGATTGATTCGAGACAAGGTATAAGGTTCCATTCATTGCCTTTTATCTTGTTTTGTTTCCAACTTAGGCTAATCTTGAGGTGTAGGTTGTTTTAGTGTTTATTTGCACTCTTCGGCTTGTTGCTTGATTTCTAACGCTCACATTCAACCTATCACATTTCTAGCACCCGGTGGGACCCACAAATGGGTCTATTTCCTTCACGTTTGCTATTTTTTGCATTTTTCAAGGTCCAGGTTGCAGAGTGGCGGACCTATCCTGACAGAGTGGCGGATCTATCCAGCGGTGGCGGACTGGTTCTGACAGAGTGGCAGAGATCTTCTGGTAGTGGCCCTGTCCTGTAGTGGCAGACCTGTCCTGCAGTGGCGAACCTCCCAACAGGGTGGCGGATTTTCCTCCGGTGGCGGACCTCCTACTGTGGCGGACCTGTCTTGCAGGACCTATCCTGACAGAGTAGTGGTGGCCTGATAGATGGCGGATCTGTCCCTACAGAGTGGTGGACCTATCCTCCAGAAGGTAAAATTTTCAAGTTTTTTTTTATTGTCTTTTGGTAAAATATGAACATAGTTTAATTAAAGGGGTGTCAATAAACATTGTTTGGCATGTTTGGGAAGGCTATTTGACGTATCCAATCCCCTTGCGCCATTTGGCGATCCTGGGTGAAGAGAAATCGTAGCTTTCCAAGTCCCTTTGAGTCACCCTTTTTCACTTTCTTAGTGGGACTTGCTTGGGGATTTCATCACCCCAAGGGACAATTCCAACCACGCGTACTAGCGGGTATATAAAGGGGGAGAGTGAAATTTGTACCTCAATCCAACCACGTTGTAATTGGTGAAGCGTCGGAATGACGTGAAGAGTTGGTCCGAGCCTTTAGTATCTCGCTAAGGTTCCCGACTCACGCTTGTAACGGGTTGGTGTTCACGGTTTGGGCCTCACATACCGGGTGTATATCGAGGACTCCTTAGAAACCATATGCATCCTAGAGTAGAAGACTTTGTTGACCATACCTGTTTCTACTAATCTTAGGGTTGTGCTATTTGAATTGTCTTTCTTGTGCAAAAACCAGTGATTATCAGTTTGGCCAAGTCTTTTTATGATTGCTACAATTTGGGTCCTTTGCCTTTGCCATCCATCAAAACATCAAGCTTAAACTTATCCTTTGGTGGACTTGACCTTATCCTTTGGCAAACATGTCCCTGTGCAGTGGCGGACCTGTCCCAGTGCACTGGTGGACCTGTCCTAGTGCAATGGCAAACATGTCCTAGTGTAGTGGCAAACCTGTCCTAGTGCAGTGGCAAACCTGTGCCAATGTAGTGGCAAACCTGTCCTGGAGTGGCAAACCTATCCTAGTGCAGTGGCAAACCTGTCCCAGTGCAGTGGCAAACCTATCCTAGTGTAGTGGAAAAACTTTCCTAAAGTGGAAAACCTATCCCAGTGCAGTGGCAAACCTGTCCTAGTGCAGTGGCAAACCTGTCCCAGTGCAGTGGCAAACCTGTCCTAGTGCAATGGCAAACCTATCCCAGTGCAGTGGCAAACCTATCCTGGAGTGGCAAACCAATCCTAGTATAGTGGCAAACCTGTCCCTGTGCAGTGGCAAACCTATCCTAGTGCAGTGGCGGACCTGTCCTTATGCAGTGGCGGATTTGACCTTCTGCTCTTTCTTCCTGGGGCCGCCATTTCCACACTGTTTGTCTGATTGACTCTGTTCAAAGGCAGTTCTTCTCATTTTTTTGTGCTCTTTCCAATGATATATACCACTTCATACTTTTGAGAAGTTGGCCGGGGCACCTTTTTCTTCACCATCTACCTCCTTGAGGGGGGGTATACCCTACCATTCTCATCCGTTTACTCCTTTCGAGTAAACATTCATCCATTTCACACATCCTTTCATCATTCCAAACTCTCGTTCTATCATTCTGATCATCCATTTACTCGTTCCGAGTAAACGTTCATCCATTCACCACATCCTTTCATCATTCTGAGCTCTTGTTCTATCATTCTGATCATCTGTTTACTCGTTCCGAGCAAACGTTCATCCATTTCACACATCCTTTCATCATTCTAAACCCTTGTTCTATTGTTCTGATCATCCATTTACTCGTTCTGAGTAATCGTTCACCCGTCCCGATCAACCGTTTGCTCATTTTGAGTATTTGTTCATCCATTTCTATCATCCATTTCTCTAATCAAATCATCATTTTCCCCATCCAAATCCCCTGGACTTCGTCTTGGGTTATTATTCAAATTGACCAAAGTGTCTGATCTGATCGTCATCATCAACATTTACTTAGGGTTGTCATCCGTCCTAAGTTAATCATCGTTGGCCTAATCAATTAACCTTCAATCTCAAGGTGGATTCGGTGCTGCAATCATCCATTTATCCTTTAATCTGATCAATCAGTATCCTAAGTCATCTAAGATAATCTCTGAACAGGATTGGTAGTCCCTTTCGTCATCCTATCCATCATCCAACCTTTCAATCGATCAATCAATCCAATCCAATCCAATCCAATCACATCCCTATCCAATCACCTTCAACCTAATCAATCTACTTCCATCTCGAGGTAGATTCAGTGTCATAATCATCCATTGATAATCAAATCCGATCATCAAAATCACTCTGATCGTATCATCCAATCATCCTAATCTGAGCTTTAATCCAATCCCAATCTGAGCTTGTCCTAAATCCTGATTTGGGCTTTTGTCCATTTCCATCCAAAATCTTTATCCATCCTCATGAATTCTTATCCTCCATCAATAGTGGTCAAGGGAAACCCTAATTACGTCGACGACGATAATGAAAGTCTTGTTGATCAAGAGGTATACGATATAGATCCCCTTGACACTATCATTGCTAGTAAGCTTTCTCCACCCACATTCCAAAATCCAATCACCCCATCAAGTTATCCCATCATGTCCTCATCTATGCCTAATCACACTCCTTATGCTACCTTTGACAAGGGATGTCCATCATATCCATCATATCCTTCATCTACATCGTCCTCTTATTCAACACCCACATCCCCTTATCCTAGTCTGCCATCACAATACCCTCATCCTAATCCCTCATCCACATCCTCCTATCTCAATCCTTCATCCGCATATACCCACTACCCTAATCTCCCATACCAATCTTCTCACCCTAATCCTACATTCGCACCTTCCTATTCTAATCCAACATCCACATCAACCTATCCTTATCCTAATCTGACATCTGCGATTCCCTATCTCCATCCACCACCTCAATCTTCTCATCCTAATCCACCATCCCCATACCCTTACCACAATCCGCCATCCGCCTCCTTATGTCCTAATTCGCCATGCCAATACCCCTATCTTAACCCTTCACCTAATCCCCCATCTATTCCCAGTCTTGCATCCAATCCCATTCCCCTATTTAATCCTAGCCCACCAATCCCTAGTCCTAATCCCCCACTAATCCATAAACCTTCATCCACTCCCACCTCGCCACCTCAGCCTAGTGTATTCAAGTTTCTCCAAGGACTTCTAACAAAGGAAACATCCCCCACTCCACACATTGCAGTCGTGGAACCATGCCATCCCAACCCATCATCCATGGTCATTAGTGACGAGACCCTTCTCCATCCAACACCTATCATTGATAATACCAACACATCCTCTGAATCCACTGAGTCCCCATCTCCTACCATCACATCTTCTAACTCTGTTGAACCCCCATCTCCTACCCTCACATCCTCTGAATCCACTGAGTCTCCATCTCCTACCATCACATCCTCTGAATCCACTGAGTCCCCATCTCCTACCATCACATCCTCTGAATCCGTTTAACGCCCATCTCCTACCATCACATCATTTGAATCCGTTGAACCCCCATCTCCTACCATCACATCCTCTGAATCCATTAAACCCCCATCTCCTACCATCACATCCTCTGAATCCACTGAGTCCCCATCTCCTACCAGCACATCTTTTGAATCCACTGAGTCCCCATCTCCTACCATCACATCCTCTGAATCTGTTGAACCCCCATCTCCTACCATCACATCTACCAAATCCATTGAACACCCACTCCCTACTCCGAGAGCCGTCGAACCCCTCGACGACACCCAAATCCAATCCACTTCTTCCACTCTTAGTATCCATTCCCAGGAATATTTTGAATCCTCCATCCTTCCATCTTCCCCACTTGAAGAGTCCCCCCGTGACTCCATTATCATGCCTCCCACACACGATGAGTCATGCCAAGAGCTTGATCCAAAGCATGCCAACATATCCCCTCCTCCAGATCAAGATCCTACCATCCCATCTAGTCTACCGCAAGATCACAGTCCCCCATCCATTCCATCCCATGATCCTCTTGGCATTCAAGATTCTACCGCTCCATCTCCGTCTCCATCACATGAGTCCGCTACCACAAAATCAGATCCTATCATATCCCCTACTTCCTTTCCAGAAACAACCCATCCAAATGTTGCTATCCCATCATCTCCTTCTCAGGATCCCCCATCATCGCCTAAAAATGCTATCCCCACACCGCTTGCATATCCCCTTGGTACTCTCACATTCTTCTATGGTGGCCTCCTTGCAAAAGAAAAACACAGTGTATATACCACCCATCATCCCCCACCTAATAATGGACTCGCATCATGTTTTCAGAATAACAAAAATCCTATCATAGATCGAATGCTCAAGAACATGAACTATCAAGGAAAAGGTCTAGGACTTCACGAGCAAGGTATTTTAGAGCCCATCCAAGTCAAGGAACAAATCTGCATGCAAGGTCTTGGGTCTATTCCCCAAGACTCCCAATCTAAACACGTTGGTACAACCTCTAGCCGTCCTCAACGAGCCTTTTCCAAAAGAAATGTCAGCTCTTCCCATTGCTCCACCAAATCATATGCTACCATCCCTCCTCCTCTATCGTATCACCTCAAAACAACCGTCCATATTCCTCCTTCATCTGCTCCATCCATTTTGGGTCCTTACATCCCTCCATCCACAATCTCCCATCCTCCATCTACTGCATCCATCTTGGGTTCTTATGTCCCTCCACCCACTCTATCCATCTTGGGTCCGTATATCCCAAGATCACCTCTTCCATCTCATCCTTTCACCCATCCAACACCTATCCATGTCATCCATCATAAACATCCCTCTCGCATGTCCCATAATCAGGATCAACAAAGGCACATACCTAGACATCCCCCATCTACATGCAATCCCCATACTCCTACCTCCATCACTCCACATCATCCATCTTCTCACACCCATCCCATTGCTAGTATGAGCACTTTGGATGCCAGAGGAAAAATGCATCAATCTCAACTCCCACATGAATCTAAAGCTTCCCATGTCCCCTCTAAAAGACATGATAAAGAAAAGAAAAACAAAATCCAAAATCAAAATCAAATCTATAGCTCGCAAAGAGCTAGCAAAGCAAAGATCAATACCATGTGGATCCCAAAGAAAAAAGATGCAATGCCATCAAATGAAAAGTCTGTAAGAATATCCAAAGTCGCTAATCCAAAAGCTAATCATACACCCCTGCCATCTCCTAAGTCTTTTTTGGGTCCCTATGTCCCAAAATTCACTATTCCATCTCCTCCATTATCCCCACATTCTCCATCCATTCATCCTTTTATCTTTTCACATCCATCACCACATGTGCCAATGTTGGTCCTGAACTCATCTCCCCATCACGTATCCACCCCCTCATTCTATCCATACCATTTCCAACATCCCACCCATTATCCCCTGTATCTTCCCCATCAAATCCCTCTCATTCATCCTCTAGCATAATCCATTTATCCTAAGGTTGTACCAACATCCAACATCGATTCGAACATGAGCTCTTAATACCTCATATAGAACTTGATGCTTGAGTCCTTCATCCATATCCTTATCGCATGTCTTCTAAATCCACTTATTACCTCCCTATCCTTATCCATCTCCTTGCATACTATCCAAAAGTCCAAAATCCAAAAATCCAAAAAGTCAAAAAAAAAAAATAGCAAAGAGAAATAATCCGTCCAATGGTGAAAACTTGGCAAACAAGTCCATGATTTTCATCCATCTACACCCTTCCATCCCTCCATCGCTATGTTTCCTTACGCTTTCGGCTATCATCACTTCATCCCCTCCACCCTATCGAGCTTACACATCCTGTTTGGCATATCTCATTTATCCCAATCCTTCCATCCTCCTTGTGATCTTGATAACAATGGGGCAAACCTATAAGCATGCTTTGGACACCTCTTAGCATACATTCCCCTCATCCACACACTATTCTAATCCTCATTCGCACTCGTCTATCTTCCTTCCATCTCCCTTCCTTATCCATGCATCCTATCTTCATCCATCTCACTCTTTTATCTTCCCATCCACTTGTCTTCCATCCTTCATTCCTCCCCACACATGACATATCTATAGTGGTGGCATCTATCTTCCTTTACACTATAGTCCTTGGAGACATCATTCATCCTGTGCAATCACATCCTTGCCATCTCCCCATCCTTATCTTCCTATCCATCCCTACCTCTATCTCCCACCCCTTTCATCCCCCATTCCTATCTCCCTACTTCATTTCTCTCTATCTCCATCCCATTTCATCATCCCTTGTCATTGGCCTCTGGTTATAGGTTTCTCCCAATCCCCATCCTCACCTTCCTATCCATCCATCAGAATGCTCCCTTTCATATCCCCATCTTTGTCTTCCTTCCAATCCCTTGTGTCTTCCCGTCCTCATCTTCTTTTACATCCAAACCTTCCCCCTTATCATTCTCCACACATCCTCGCATCTATCCATCCATCTACCTAGCCAATTCCCTCTTTTACTCCTTCATCATTCCCCCCGGCGACAGACCCGTCCGGCGGCAGCGCACTCGTCCACCCCCAGCGGTGGCAGACTCGTCCTTCTCCGGGGGCGGACCTGTCCGCCCCCGGCGGCAAACTTGTCTGCCCCCGGCAGCGGCGGCCTCGTCCGCCCCCGGTGGCGGACTTGTCTGCCTTTGGCAGCGGACCTGTCCACCCAGTGGCTACCTCGTCCGCCTCCGGCGGCGGACCTGTCCACCCCCGGTGGTGGCGGCCTCGTCCGCCTCTGGCGGCGGACCTGTCCACGTGGCAGCCGCCCAATGTCCCCCTCCTGGCGCAAAAATACAAAAAAAATTCAAACTCCGCCTCCGACCCATTTTCTATTTTCCCCCCGCCATCAAAACCCATGTGTTGAAATTTTCAAAATTTATCGGAAACCCATATTTTTGAGGGTTTTGATTTTTACACCAAAACTTCTGGAGGCCATAACTTTTGACTCGGGTGTCCATTTGAGCTGAAATTTGACGGGTGGTTGCATTGTGAGATAACGAGTAGATTCCCAATTGGTTTCTTTGAAAGTTGTTGGAACCCGTTTTGACCCATTTTCGGGGCCTCAAACTTTCATCTTGACCCTCAAAATCCTAATTTAGTATTTTTTTCCAGCATTTTGAAAAATCGTTTTCACTCATAACTCGAAATGCATATCTCACATCTGGGATGTTAGTTGGCAATTCATCCTATCTCAATGATGGGTATTTCTTGGCAAAAATTTGGCCTCCCAAAAGTATATCCATGAGGTTTCCTAAAATGGCAAAATTTGACAATTTTTGAAAATTGCCAAATCGGGGAAAATCTAATTGTCAACACTTTACGCCCTTTAAACCCCAAAATTCGGTGTAGAATCCTATCCAATCATATCCTTCAATCATTCTAGTCTTCAATCCAATCCTCATCTGAGCTTTCATCTTATCCTCATCTGAGCTTTAATCTTACCCCAATCTGAGCTTAACCAAACCCCTCTGCAATCAAAATCTTTGGATATCGAACAAAGTCTTCAGATCCCTCCCTCCATCTTCTTCAACTTTTTCCTATTCATCCATTCTAATAAATCCATTCACCCATTCCGTGTAACCATTCATCTATTTCGAACCTCCATCTATCATCTCAAAACTTCATCAAACCTCCTTCTATCATTTCAAACTCTCATTCAATAATCTTAATCAATCATTTACTCATTCTGAGTAATCTTCCATCTTCTCCATCTCCTATCCTTTCTCATCATCCATCTATCTATCATATCATCCTCCCAATTCATCTTTTGATTATTTGGATAACTATTCCATCCCTAAGCTTCGTGATCCCCATTCTCCCCATATAATCCAACATCATCTATCTTATCACTTCATCATTCATGGCATCTCATCCGCCCACTTCATCTTTGATGAGTTGGATAACTATCCCCTCCCTGAGCTTTGTATAGTCACTATCCTGCAATCCAATCAAGCAGGTCTATCTTGTCCCATCGTGTCAGTCCAATCATCTAGGGTTATCTCATCATCTTTCATCCATCACTTGTCTTTGGCCTTTTGTCGAACTACGTCGCCCCTGCGCTTTCACGTAGGCAAGGTAGCTCATTTGATCTGCCCCCAGGGTTCCAACATCGCTCTTCATTGTCCACTTTGTCCCTTTATCACCTATCATCACTCTTTCTACTTTGTCCATCTCATCCTTTATCATCTATCATTAATCTTCTTATCTTGTTCCTATTTGTCTGTCCCGTCTTTATCATCCATCAAGGTCTCCTAATCTTGTGTCATGTCTCTCTTGTCGTGTCATCAAGCTATGCCCTTATCTCGCTGGTTCTTAACAAATGAGATTCACTTGTATCATCAAATCCAATTAGTTCTGAATATCTTGTGTCATATCAATCTTTTAATTTAGTATCCATCATCAGTCTCAACAGGATGCATCCTTCCTAACAGACCTCATCAATCTCATCCAACCCCTTGATTGATCCTATGGCAAAGGACATTTGAAATTGATTGTGATCTTTTGATGCTTTTGGCTTTTGTTTATCATTTGAGCTCCCTATCATCACTTGTCATCGTCGCCTTGATCCATCATATCATGGTGTGCTTTGACTCGTCAACATAGGGGTGTATCTTGATCTTTCTTGTCTTCTCGGTTGTCCCACGTAGTACTCACCAAGATCCCTGAGGTCTTGTGTTATGCTGGGGCATCCTTGTGTGCTTGTGGTTATCCCAATACCTGGCCCGACCAAGGTCATCGTGACTTTGGGGTGTTGGGATAGCCTTCTTGTTTGTTATGCTTGTTTTATGCATTAGACACTAATCTCGCCTTGGTTCTTCATACCTTGGCGTCTTGTGTCTTATGCTATAGCAAAAATCAATGCTCCGAAGATGGCAAATTGCATTAGGATTACATTTCATTTTCCATTCTATCACCTTGCATGTATCCCCCCATCCATTCATCCTTCATCCTTATCTCACATCTCTATCCAATCCCCATCCATTCCATTTAGCCTGAATCATCTAATCATATCCTTGGTCTTGTTCTCAGTCTTGTTACAAGCCTGGATCCAACTATCCTCATCATCATCGGAGGTACTCTTCCCTATCCTTTAGTGTTGTTTTGGGATGTATCCTTCCCTCATCAATACCACTCAATGGGATGTATCCTTCCCTATCCTCATGTTGTTTCGAGATCCCTCTTTGACAACACTCCATCCCTCATCAACCCCCTTTTGGCTTGTACCTTGACTGGGGCAACATCACCTTTTGTCATCCATTTGTGCTTCATCATCTTCATTTTGCATCATCTTCCTCTTCTCCTTCATCTCTCTCCCCTTGCATCATCTCATCCATTTCGAGAGCCCACCCGTGTTCTCTTGAACCCGCATGTCCTCTCGAGGGGGCATCCTTCATCCCTAACTTTCATCTTTACCCACCATCATTTTCCTTCCTAGTCACTTCTTTGAATGACTGGGGCACCTTTCCCAATCTAACCATCTTCTTCTAGGTTCTATGTTTTAATATTCTTTGAAATGATGCTACTTCGTAACACCATCTCAAAGAGGGGCAAAATGTAGATGCCTAAATTTGGACACTTAATTTATCCAAATTCATCCCCTTTCGTCTTATTTTCGTTAATTAAGTAATACTACTATTATTTAATTAATATCTTTAATTCTGCCAAATCCCTAAGGTATTTAATCAATAATACCTTATCTTTTTAATCCTCCTTCCATCAATTGAATTAAATAAATATTCCATTTATTTAATTCCCTTCATGTCACATCCTCCATCATTTTTATCTTATCTTAATCCTTCTTCTAATCCCATCATTAGGATGTGCACATGCCTAATCTTGGATTAGGATGTGTCACATCCTCCAACTTTTGCAAGTTGGCCTCTAATCCCTCTTAGCCATTTAACCATCCTCTAATCCCTCACTAACTAGCCTAATCAACCTCTCAAGGAATTTTTAATTCCTTTTATCCTTCCAAGGAATATTAAATTCCTTTTCTCTTCCCCATGTCCTTTATGACATGTGTCCTTAGTCAACCCTATTAAATGCTTTTCTTTTTTGACAAGGCATCTCCCTTCCCCATGTGAATTTTTAATTCACCTTTTAATCCCCAATGCATTTAAGGAATTTTAAATTCCTTCTCTCATCCCCATGAGAATATTTGAGGAATTTTTAATTCCCCACATGTCCTCTCACCCACATGGGGACAAGGACCTCCTTTATGAGGAGATCTTGTCCAATCCCAAGGTACTTTGTACCCCTCTCCATGTCATGTCCTTCTCCTTCCACCTCATGTCCACTTCACCTTTTAGGGCTGAATCACATGCCACATGTCAAGATGTGAGGGTTTGTGAGTTCTCAACTCACCTTAGCCCTACATCTTGATATTTGGTGGCTCAATCTTGATCATCCATTTCTTCTAGGAATTCTCAAAATTCCTATAAATACCCCCTCTTTTCTCTCATTTTAGGGGAGATCATTTTGCTAGCCAAACTCTTGCAATTTTATTTCTCAATCTACACTTAGCCATTTTCTTGTTTTCATCCACTTGCACTCATCCTCACAACTCCATTTTGCTTGCATCCACTTGCCAATCCAAGGAGCATACACATCAAAGATCGAAGGGCCAACCAAAGGATCGATTCAAGACAAGGTATAAGGTTCCATTCATTGCCTTTTATCTTGTTTTGTTTCCAACTTAGGCTAATCTTGAGGTGTAGGTTGTTTTAGTGTTTATTTGCACTCTTTGGCTTGTTGCTTGATTTCTAACGCTCACATTCGACCTATCACACCATCTACAATTTATGCAAAGTCACTCTCTTGGTTTGAGAACTAATTTTTCTCCTCATCTCCATTGCATCTCATCATTTTAGCTATTGAGCAAGGATTGGGAAAGGGTCATTGACACATTTGACACCAATCCACTATAGAATAGGTAACTTGTTATTGTTTTCATAATGCCTTTAGTTTTCTATTGTCATTTGTTGCATTTTGAAGCATTTACAAGGTATTTCATAGGAGTATTCTTAGGGAATTTGTAGGTACTAACCCATGTTTGAAGTTTAGTGTTTGCAGATTTTAAAATCATGCTCACAGGAATACTATAGGGTAAATGATGCTTTCATAGCATACATTATCCAATTATTGGGAGGATATTTTGAGAGAAGGGTTTCTCATAGCGCAATCACTTTTCTCATGCATTTTTCTTTCTTATTCATCCAATTTCCCAAATTTACTTACATAAGAGTAGAAGGCTTCTCTGGTAGGCCATACAAGTTGCCCAGGTACGCAAATTACCGGTTCATTCTGCTAGAGCTTTCTTGACAACTATGACCCTCTTGTGCCCTGCTAGGTAGTAAACATCTAGCTACTGTTTCGTATCCCCTATCATTTAGCTAGGGACTGTACGAGCTACATACTTCTCAATGTGTAGATAATTTAGAGAAAGAGTTGACAGACTACCATTTGAGGTTCCATTCTTCCAAGCCCTACGTCAATGCATATGGAATGTTGTAGAAGGCACTTGGTGCCAAGTATGCCCACGAGCATGACATTGAGGATTTTTGGGATAATTTATAGAATGACCTTGAGGTGTAGGTGAGACAATATATGTGAATGACGACCTACTTTGCGAGGAAGATCAATCTCTTCCCAATGCCCGACCATGTCAGAGAGGATGAAAGTACCGTGATGCACCCAATGTACAATATGGTTGCTAATTTCCACTGCCAATGATTGATTGGGATGTGCAAGAGGTTGATGACCTTGATATCTCAACAAAACTAGTGGAAGCTCAGAATAGAGAATGGGTTGAGAAGCAAGTCAAGCAATTGAAGAAATAGAGGATTTCTTTAACATATACTAAGTCAGAAGAAGACACAAGAAGTGCCTCGAAAAGAGGAGGTGAAGAAACCATTGTTGATACTACCACTACCCCTCCAGGACAAACCTCCAAATCTCCCCCATCTATTAGAACAGGGAAGAGGAAAGAGACAAAAGAACAACAAGCTGGCCCTAAGTTATATGCAAGGAAAGGTTCCAAAGGGGAACCTCCCAAAAGCCAAAAGAATACAGGCAATATTATAGAGATTCCTACCATCACTAAGGACCCACTTCGAGAGGGGAAGGAAGAGGTTGAGGTAGAACCTATCCAACCATCACATGATGCCTCAGACACTACTGCTACAAGTATTGATGCTCCTCCACCTGCTACCCAAGTAATGGTTGTTGCTTTGCCTCCCACTATAAGCATTTATGTACACCTTGATTCCTCCCCGCTCGCAATACAAGTAGTAACTATTGAGTCATCATCCTCCATTACGTCCCCTCTTTCCTTTGCTTCTATGTCCCCTATCACATTGTTTCCCCTCATCACAGTTGTTTCTACTGTTCCAATCCTCTCGTTGCTGGTGTCATTCGCCAAGTATATGAGGACAACCCTATGGAGCTCTCAATGATGTTGTTAAATCCTAATGTGCAAGCTGCCTTAGCCAGGGCTGCTAGGAGCCAATCCACCCTATCTCTCACCAAGCCTCCAAAAATGACAGCCACTATGATAATTTCAGAGGAACTAGAAAGGAAATCCCATGAGTTGGCTAGGAGCTTTGAGGAGGAGGCAGATGAATGCATTAAACATCTAGAGTTCCAAACTCTGGTAATTGACAAGGTTGTCTGAGCTCACAAAGAATCTTGGTCCTCTAAAGAGGGAGAAGAAGATGAAGGAACCAAGTTCATTATACAAACCTTTGATCCTGATTAGGAAGAGGACTTGGCTCAAAAACTCAAGAATGCTAGAGAAGAAGAAGAAGAGATATCCCAGTATAAGGAAGATAAGGGCCAAATGGAAGAAGATATTGAGCTTCCTATGGGGGAACAACACAAAATCTCCATCAAGAATAAGGAAATTCCCTCTCCCGTGACAAAGGAAAAGGAGAAGAGTAAGGAGGAAAGGGTGGGTGATGATGAGAGGGATATCCATACAAAAGAAGAACATCTGGGTGACTTTCGAACCAAAGATAAAGAAGAAGAAAAGGACTAGGAGAAAGAAGGCAGCCCTTAGAGGCACACACCCTCCAAGTCTCCCATGAAAAATATAGTGCTACCACTAGTGGATGAAATAGGAATGAGACAAAATTGTATTATAAAATGTGAAATATTTGGTGGTAGGTTTTCCCCTAGTGTATAATGAATCTTGGGCCACTTAATGAGAGAAAATATTGGCCATTCATTCTACTTTTTCTGCACTATAAATAGGGGGTCTCCTCTCATTTTCAAGAGAGAGTTGAGTTCTTGTAATGACATGCTACAAAAATTTCTAATGAAAATACATTGATGGTGCATTTTCTAGGTTTCTTTGCATGTTACATGATTCTTCTCCTAATTTTTGAATGATTTAGTTAAATTTCCTTTGTTGATCTTTCTAGTTTTAGATGACTTTGGTAGATTTAGAGATGTTGAATATGATGATGAAGAATCTTACATTGTGTTGATGCCTCTCTTACCCATACTTTTAGTTGTTTACTGCTTGTATACTGTTGTGTAAATTTATTTTGGGTTAATATTGAATGCTGCCCCAACATTTATCTTTCATTCATGCATGCTAAAGTGGTGAATGAATAGTAAAATATGTAGTCCTTAGAAGATAGCACTGATTTCATGAGACTGTGAATCTTCTGGTTAAGTGGAATTCTATTCAAGGGAGTTGTCCACAGCAAAATCTCCATGATCACTATTCATCATTAGTTTCAGATCAAGGAACCTCCCTCTTTCCCTATGCCTTTTCCTTTTTTTTTAATATGTGACCTATGCCAAGGTTCATTACACATTGTAAATCTAAATCCAAAGGAAAAGTAGAAGTTTCAGATTGCTGCCCTGAACCTGCAACAACTCAACACTGAATTCTCACATCTTTGGGACTTCCCCAATATAACCCAATTCCTCCTAGCTAGGACATAAGTCTATCTTGTGATTACCAACAAATCACATGAAACTATTGAGAGATCCATGCATGTCATGATCTAACACCTAAGAGACCTGGGGGTGATTTTCAGCAATTCATTGTTGGAAGTTGCCTTTCAAGAGAGGTAGTGCATCTACGCACTGCCTATGTTGAGAGGTGCACAAAACACCCATCAATAGAGTTGGCACTAGAAGGAGGGATTCTTACTAAGATGGATAGAATAGGGTCATTCTCCCCAGAGTGATTTCAAAGAGTTCTCAGATCAACACCAAACAAAGTGGAATTTTAGGAGCTGCAACCCCCTACAAGGATGGAGAGAACCAAGGGAAGGGACACCACCTCTTCCTCTTCCTCTGACTCTACCACTCCACTTCTATCTTCACCCTCCTCTACTTTCCAGCCCATCCACACTTCACCTTCTTCATCAATTTTTGTTCATTTTCCCTCATTGCCCCAAACAACCACAAGACCATTGCCTTTCAGAAGCTAAGGAGTTGCCACGTCCCCAACCCTTTCAGCTCAAAGCATAGTCCAAATAGCTACAGCCTAGCTACAGTCCCAGGGTGTTGTTTCTCAATAGTGAGTACCGCTTCCACCTCCCACCATGGCTTGGTTGGCTCAAAACCCTTCTCTATTGCACTTTGTCGCATATCATGGCATGCCCAAGAATTCAGAGACCTTTTGCACCAAGTTTAATCCTCTTGATCTGCAAAGGACAACAGAAGAGCATATCAAGATATTCGATACAACAATCAAGGATATGCAGATTGATCATGAAGATGTCACATGCAAGCTCTTTCCATACTCCTTGGGGAAGAGGCCTTCTATTAGTATATTAATGTTCTAAGAGGATTGATCACTTCATGGTATTTTATGATGAATGCATTCTTGCAAAAATACAAGATCCCAATTAGCCTTCAGAGTTCTATAGGCACTTCACATCTGTAAGAAGAGAGATCAATGAACTAATCAGTTCCTTTAATGATAGGTTCCATCATGCCTACATGAGGCTCCAACTTCCGTACATTCTTAATGATGTTGCTCCTCTACCAATCTATTACACTATACTGGACAAAATCTATTACACTGTACTGGACAATCTCACTACAATGTTGGTAAAGAGAATGTTCCCTCCACTCACTCGACTAATGGATGCTTATTTTGAAGCCATTATAGCAAGCATGGATCTAGGGAAAGAAATATCTAGTTCATTGTCGTCTCTCGAACCCGTTGCTCACCCAATGCAAGTTCAAGGACTTAATCAAGATTTTTCTCATTAGATGCCTCTTATGAACCAGGTTCCCTAGTTTCCCTTAGTTCCACACTCGGGATAGATGATGAGTGAAGTTCCTCCCATGCCTCAGTATATGCAAATAGTGCAACAACCAGTGTATTCTCAAGCTCTCCAACAACAACACGTTCACCCTCATGTTCCACAACCACAACAAGCTTACACTCAACAACCTCAACCACCTTTGTATTTATAGGGGCTTGAATTTCCTCTAGTACAACAAAATCAACCAGTTGCCCCACCTATGTTTCTTTAGAGTCAAACCTTGCAACCAACCAGTAATGTAGAGAGAGATCGACTAGAAAAATTGACCGAAATGATCAAGAAAATTTGAATTGAGATGACACACTTGAAAATTAGATTAGTTATAGGCCTCTAAGTGTAGCATTCAAGCCAACATTAACTAAGAAAGTAGGGACAACCATGATATTGGTCCATCTTCCTTAGGACAATAGTATGAAAGAGGGAAAAATTCTAATTAGAAATTTGAAAGGAGACCAGCTTAGTGATAGAATATAACATGGAATACAATACCTAATAAGGAAGGTGTTCCTACACCTCTTGATCATCCTTCTAGAGTAGAAAAGACAACCAGTAGTGTATATCTTGTTGAGGCTGCCTTGTCTAGATGGTACTAAATCCACAAGACAAACAAACACTCTGAGTTGGACTATCCCAAGTTCCTCACAACCACATAAATATTTCAAGTAGAAGTGCATAATATTTGTGGATAGTGTTGGATGTCATGACTTGGTTCTGTTTGAAACCTACAAGTCTTCTTGCATGGTGGTCAATCAAGCACCATTTTTGCGAAGTGAGAGCAATGGAACTGAAGTATAGGATGAACCAGTGAAAGAAGAAGAAATCCAAGAGGTAAGTACCAAAGTCTCATTATCTCAGCTATTTTCTTCGGTAGATAATGGTCCACAAGATGATGAAGAGGAGAAAAATATAGATGAGGTTCACACATTCAATCAGAGAGCTACTCACTATTACCTTCGAAACAGAAATGCGGGTGGACCATTCAAAACCTCCACTCCGCCCAAAAATTATACTACTCCACCTAACCCAAATGCAAGTAACAACCCTGGGTACCCCTTTGTGCCCTCTCAATAGTTTAGTTAGAATAGGTCATCCAGTCAGTTGCAAGATCAGCCACAAGGCCAACCTCAGATTCAAACCCAGGATGAACCTCAAGGAAAAATTCAAAATAAAACAAGTCAAAATCAAACACAACTAGCCAACTCAACCATAGGGAAGGCTTTTGAGGTAGAAATTGAAAAAATGGGTAAATATGTGGCTGAAGAATTCAAGAAAGTAAAAATTAGCCTATCTGCCTTTGAATTGCTCAAAGTCCTTGCAGTCAAGAATGCTTTCTTTAGGGTTATTAATGGAACTCCCTCCTCTAAGGCAATACAAGAAACACCAGTTAAGAGAATCTCCTTTGAGGATCAATCAAATGAGCCTGTCACCTAGTAGCTACACTAAAAGACACCTCAAAGTTAGCCAATTGGCAAGCAACCCATGAAAGAATTGGATCAAAGCAACAAGCAGGCTTCTATGGATCAACCTTCTATACAAGATAAGAACAAAGTGAATGATAAAAGTAAGACCCAAGTTGATTAGATTGATACACCCATTGGATTTTTTAAGGAAAAATAGAAACCCTGCCATTCCTTACCACAATTAGGATATTTGGGGAAAATTTGCATAATTGCTTGCTTGATTCAGGTGCTTTAGATAATGTTATTCCTTTTTCAGTTTGTAATGATTTGCAAATAGCCCCCACTCCTTCTACAAGGAAGGTAACTCAATTGGATAAAACCAAAATTAATATTGTAGGGGAGATGAATAGGATTTTGATGCAAATCATTGTAGACCCAATAGTGCAGCAGGTAATAGACATTCAGGTGGTTGATATTCCTAACTCACATGGGCTTATCCTGGGACGTGACTTCACTCATACACTGAATGGATATGCCACTAAAAATAATTCTCACCTATGGCTCCCATGGAGAGGGGTTCCCAACTAGATCTGCATCGACCGTGAACCCCACATCAAATACATGATTACAAAATATAATAATACCAATGAGGTATTATTTGCTGAAATTGAGTTGGGAAATTACATTCCAGTCATATATTAAGAAAGGCATCAAGCATATGTGGAGGAGCTGGTTAGTGAAGTCCTACTAGTGCAATGAAGCCCAATGGTGGATTTGACTAAGGTGCCTCAAAGCACGAAAATGTTAGTAGAGTCGGATGGTGAAGAATTAAACGAAGATGATACTACAAGATTGTTGGATGGATTCAAAGATTTCATGGAAAAATTTGTGCATGAAAAAATTAGCTTGGGGACTCATATGATTTTTCAAGAGCTCCTATTTCCTAATTAGTGTTAGGTACATGATGCAACCCATTCAGAATTTGAATGTTGTGTCAGGCTGCTATTGAATGTCTCCAGGGACAAACATAACAACTAGCAAAACGGTCTACCATTCACAAAGTTGGACCAAAATCTACCTCAAAGGTCACCAACATTTATGTAGAGGGTCAGGTACTTTTGGAAACACACAATGATTTCAAGGTTTACAAGGTTGCAATCTCAAGCTATCTCCCAAGCACCCTAACGGAGACAAGGCTCAAAGGTTCACTTGTGAATTAAAAAACCTCCCTTATGGTTCCAAACCATTTGAAATCAACTTGAAATAACAAATAATAGATGATCAACCCAAATTCTAAAGCAAATCAAAAGAACTTCACAAATCCACTTGTTAGATGCACTCTTTCCACCAACACAGCCAAACAGCTTCACAAGACTTTTCACCCAACTTTTCCAAAATACTTTCCAAATAAATAATGGATTTAGACACCCATTAAGGACTTACATAACATACTTCAATATCAGATATAACTCCTTTGGACCAGTTTAGACTTCCAATACATCACCATGGGAAAAACAAGGATAATAGGTCAATTTAACAAAGGAAGTACCCTTCAAACTTATCCAATCATCTTGAAACATTGGGGTAGAAAATTAAATGGATCAAAACCATAGAATCCACAATTTTTTTGCACTTGTACGGCCAAAAGCACTCCCAACTCAAAAAACCTCCTTTTCTAATGCAAAAACAAGGGCTTCTTGAAAACTAACCTTCCAATCACTTCCAGAACTTTCTCATTGACTCTAAACCATTAGGAAAACATATTTAGTCAATACAAACTCAAAAACATACCCCTTATGAAGGCAGATCTTCTACTGCTACACCCTGGCCTCCATCTTCAAGCATTTTTCACAGTCAAATCTTGGTGTACACCATTTGATTCTTCTTTCCTACACTTTTAGATTGTTAGAATGGTTTGATACATGTTAAATAGTATGGATTTCACAAGTTTCAGTCACAACCTCTCATGAAATGGATCATTATTTCATGTTGACTCTCAAAATCAATGAAAAAATAGAGTTTTCCTAAGGACAGTCAATATATTATGCAAAGAAATCAATTATTACTACTTTCAGAGCCTTCAATGGTGTTGAAACATGTAAAATCCAATCCCTAAATCTTCCTACTAGACATAGATTCAATAGAGATCAAATATTTAACAAAAGAACACCATAAAAGTGCCAAAAACTATGTTTTTCACTATTTCCAGAAAACAGTCCATACAATGCCTGCTCAAAACATCCAGCCTCCATAAAAATGAATATTTTGGGGTTATAAACCCATTCCCCAACTGCCAAAACTATTTTGGATTGATTAGGTTACATAAAAATGATTAAAACTCACAAAACTCATTTACCTGCCCAAATTGGAATTCAAAAATTTGAATTTCCAATCTTGAAATTTATTAAAATCTACCACCTAAAAACTATTGGATCTTCAATATCCAAATTTATTTGACCTACTTAAAGCATTATATTACTAATTAAAGCCCTATAACATGATAATCCCAATTACATAGCATTTTGGTCCTAGGGTCCTTATCAGGACCCTTAGGATAGTTGACTCTCTTAACACATTCATCCTTTCCAAATGCCATTATAGGCTTCAAAAGGTCATAGTTGATGTTTTGATATAATGGATAGGTACTCCTGACCCTTGCAAACTCCTGGCTCTTGAACAACTCCTTGAAGGCCTTGGGTGCTCCTGCACCAAACATTGAGGATAAATCAAAGCCCAAAACATCCCTTGTTGGCCCTGAAGTCAAGAAATTAGAATTTTTTTGGACCCTGTGCATTGATCAGTCAGAATCCAAGCAAGGATCAGGGGTTGGATATGAGTTGAACAACCCTATAGGAAAGACCTACTTTTTTTCCCATAGGTTACAATTCTACTATACTAATAATGTAGCAGAGTATGAGGCTTTGATACATGGTCTCCTGATGGCCTTGAGGAAGAATGTCAAATCTCTACAAGTCTTCGGTGATTTTGAGTTGGTTGTGAAGTAGGTCAGAAAATTGTACTCTTGCCATAATAAGAGGCTAGTGAACTATAGGCATCAAGTCTAGGATCTCCCTAAGAGCCTAGATGCTTTCAACATGTAGCTCATCGCACGATCTCAAAACCACATAGTGGATGTATTGGCTCAAGTTGTTGGAACCCTCCAACCCCTGTCATTGTCTGGTCTGAAGAAGTTCACAATTTAACTAACCTCCAACCCATCTGTGCCAAACAACATCACCAAATTTTAGATATTCAAGGATGATAAGCATATTTTAGACTTGATCACAAGCTCGAAGGTATTTGCAACCCAAATAATTGATGAAGCAAAGCTAGAAGAAGCAAAATTGGATCTAGATGGGGTAATCAACTTAAAGATGAACACCATTCCAAGAGTTATGGTCCATTTGGTGTGGATATTTGATTTAGACTAGATTCAGGATCAAGACCAACAAACCAAAATGGATGCAATCAACAACCAATGTGAGGAACACAACATCAGAATGACTGAGGAAGTTAAAAATGTATTCATAGCCAAAGTATGTACCCAAGGAGAGAAGAAAGGAATAGTGGATGCCTTGCAGAAATATCACAATGTGGTTGTTGGAACCCATAATTTACAAAGAAATGCATAAATTACTCTCTGCTAGGATTATCTTCCCTGCCAGACACTCCACATGGGTGGTGAACTTGGTTCTAGTTTGAAAGAAGAATGGAGAAATCAGGTTGTGCATTTATTTTTTCAATTTAAATAGGGCCTCCAAGAAAGATAAGTATCTAGTTCCCTCATTGGATGAGGTGCTTCAAATCGTGAATGGATCAAAGATGATGTTTTTCCTAGATGGGTGTTCTAGATATAACCAAGTAATGGTGTAGTATGAGGATCGTCATAAGACCGCATTCACCACTAAGTGGGGAACCATTGCATATAGGCGGATGCCCTTTGAACTCATCAATGTTGAGGCCACATTCCAGCATACCATGGACATAGCATTCAAGGACCTAATTGGGAAATGCATCATAATTTATATGGATAATTTAATAGTGTTTTCAGAGGAGAGGGAGGATCACGTCTCCAATTTGTGTAAGGTCTTCCAATGATGCAGAGTTCAGGATCTCACTCAATCCAAAGAAATGTATCTTCGGAGTTACAAAAGGGAAACTAATTGATCATATCATTTCATAATGGGGTATCTCCATAGAACTTGAATGAATTCAATCCTTGTTGAAGATATCAATGCCAGGCAGCAAGAAGGAATTGAAGTCTTTCTTTGGAAAGATTAACTTTGTCTGGAAATTTATCATTGGATTTTCTGAAATCGTAAAGCCACTCAGTGCCATGTTGAAAGAAGATTCCAAAGTTGAGTGGACTCATGAGGAAAACTAGGAATTTGAATAAATAAAAAAAGCTATTGTTGAGGCACCAGTTCTTATCAGCCCAAACTATTTGAAACCATTTTAGATCTATTCCTTCGCTTTAGATCCTTCATGCACCAACATTTTAACACAAAAAGATGATGAAGGAAATGAACATCCAATTTCCTTCATGAGCACACTGTTAAAGGATGTTGAGTTGTATTATCATAATGTGGAAAAGCAAACATATTCCCTTGCTAGGGGGTTAAGAAATTTAGGCATTATATTATGAGAAACAAGGTGTTTGCAGTTGTCCCGGATCCAGCAGTGAAAATGTTGTTAACACAAAATGACTTGGGGGAACGAAGAGCTAAGTGGGTTACCTTATTGCAAGAATATGACATGGAGATCCATCCCATGAAACTCATGTGAGGACAAGCACTCACCCACACCATAGTAGAAATAGTGGCAGAAGTAGGCCCCGAACTTACAATGAATCAATATCAACTTAAAGATGTATCTCTCAGGGAGTGGTATGATGACATAGTCTATTATTTGTTAAGTGCCATGTGCCCATCCCATATCCATGGTGTTTAGAAACGTGTGTTAAGGCTGCAAAGAAAAAACTATATGCTATAAGGAGCCATTCTATACAAGAGGAATCACGAGGGAATTTATCTCAAGTGGTTAGGCAGAGAAGAAGTGGAACACATACTCAAAGAGTTTCATGTTAAATTTGGAACAGGTCATGGGTTTGGTCTTTCCACTGCACATCAGATCTTGAGGGCATGATATTATTGGCTGAATGTGTTTAAAGATGCCCACAATCACATTCACACCTATCATATTTTTCAAACCACTGTGACCAGAGAAAGGAATATTGTTGTCCCATTGCAACTAGTTTTGGAGGTAAAGATCGTTCATGCAATGGGGTCTTGACTTCATTGGTTCAGTAAGCCCACCATCTTCTACAAGATATAGCTACATCCTTACCGCTACTAATTACTGTACTAGGTGGATTGAAGTGATAGCATGTAGGTAGTTCACAACAAAAGTAGTTATGAATTTCCTTGAAAGCTTCATTTTAAATCGTTTTGGTTGCCCCTATGCATTGGTCTGCGACAACTGTTGGTGTAATTACTATTTAATTACACTTTAGCATAAGTTTACTTAAGCATATTTAATTCCTAAGTTATAGGTTTTATCCTTATCTTGTTGAGCTATCTTGTTGCTCAGGATAAGATTAGGTTTATGCATCTTTTCTTTTATAAAGCAAATTATCTCTTGTAATTATTTGTACTTCGAATATATCAATTTGCACATCTTTATGCAATCTCTATGCTTTTTTGTTTTTCTCTTTGTGGAAGGTTATTTTCTGGTTTGCATTTTAGATCTTGGTTTCTAACAATATCCCAATGTTTTCATCACTTAAGTTTACTAGTTGGGCCTTCGACTATGGAATAAACCTTAAGTTTTCATCCAACTATTACCCCTAGGGAAATGGTCTTGCAGAATCAAACAATAAAAACCTTATCACTATAATAAAAAGATTGTTTAACCACAATCCTAGGGACTAGCATACCCAACTCCATTTTTCCCTTTGGGAAGATTGTACATGTCACAAGGCTGCTCTGGGTGATTCCCCATTCCATTTAGTCTATGGCCTAGAACCTATTTTCTTGATGCACCTTAAAATTACTACCCTCCAATTCATTAACACTTTCTATGAAGGAGGGGATCGAACAAAAGCTCACTTGGCTGAGATCATGAATTTAGAAGAAGTTCATGATCATGCAATCAAAAAAATTTCCAAACATCAATGTGTGGTCAAAAGATGGTTCAATCGACAAGCCAAAGTGAAGGCCTTTCAAATTGCTAATCTAGTCCTATGTTGGGACAAGGCCCATGAGATGAGAGGGGGACATGACAAATTCAACAAGCTCTGGCTTGGCCCCTTTTAGATTGCTGAAATATTAGGTGATAATGCTTCTTAATTGAAAACATTAACTAGTGAAGACATCTCGCTGCCTGTCAATGGGAAACACTCAAAGCATTATTTCCTCATGTAAGCTCTCTCTAGGTTGACCTTTGTAAATACTTGTACATAGGTTAGGGTAAGTTGCTATACTTTCCTTTCCTTGCATTGCTAACCTTTTTTCTTTTGTCTCCTGGATTTTTGTTTGTTGAGGGTGTTTGTTTCCCCTAGAATGGTAGACGTGCTCGTTCAACAAACTATTCGACTTGCTATTCACTCTTAGTGTTCTATGGATAAAACGTCATTCTTAATGATTAATCTCTAGTCCATAGGGGAGTTTCCTTACTTGAACTTTAAGTTTGATTCAGAACTTGAACCTTTGTTGATCCCCTTTACTTCCATCTCGGATCTACCACCGAATACACGTCAACAATTTCCAATGAGTTGCATAAGTAATTGTTATGACAGTGAGGCAAGTGAAAATATTAAGTCTACTCCAGTGACCACTATGATTCTAAACCCACTATGAGCTTAAATGCTTACATGATTGAGAAAAATAAAAATGTTAAAAGTAATATTAGAGAAAGAGAAAGAAAGAAAGTACAATCAGGCAATCAGGTGGGTGAGCGAATAACTCTATCAGGGCTATGGATGTCTAGCGAGCAATAGAGCAATGTTTGTAGGATCATAGCGACAACTCTATTGGGGCTATGGACACCTAACTGGAAGCAAGGAAATGTCCAGGTTACTTTTGGTGTTAGACGCTTATGTAATTCATGTGGCTCAATTAATGGTTACTGCTGTAGTTTTTGACAAAAGCAATGAATTCAACTGATTGACACTTTCAAGATGTTTTACAATTTGGTTCAACTAAAGATCGTGTCCCTTTTCAAACCCTTAGTTCACCCAATGGAAAATTTCCTAGTCTACAAAACCAAAGATTCTGGGTTCAAAATGAATATTTACCCATAGAATGCTCAGGGGCATTCTCTAGTGGAGTCACCATTTTTTGTGCTTGTTGCACACATGCCTCATTTAGAGCAGGGACCCCCCCTTTCTTTTCTTCTTGTTAGGTTGTTTTGTCACTTTCTCATTTTGTGTGCCCCTTGTTTTGGTGTCTGAGGTGGTCAGTGAGCCTTTAAAGAAGTCATTTCGAGTCAACCACCCCTTTTTGGCCCTCAAATCTTACAAGCCTCGGGCCTTTGCTGCAAGTTTTAGAATGACGTCCATAAACCCTCCTACGCCCAACTAGTCAAATCACTATCCCCGGATCTCCGCTGAACTTTTTCTATTTTCAAAGCAACCTTACCTAGATAGCCTTCCACTTACCAAGACCTAGGTGTCACATTGTTGTCCTTCATTTGCTTAACTTTCAGGCAGCTTTTCTAAGAAATCATTCTAGTCCCTGGAACCCAAGTCCTCAGTTGTTGCTTGACTTTAAGTGATCTAAACACCCTACCCCAAACAAAGTCTTGATGTGTGGGTCCTGAATAGCCCACAACCATTTTTGAGTTCATCTAATTTTTTCCCATCGTACAAGCGCTTAATGCAGACATTTAATGTTGAAATGTCTATAAATAGAGGGCTAAGTGTTGTGATTTTCACTTGACAAAGTCTAGAAAATGATCAAAGCATTCCTCTCCTACCGCCCTTGAACCCCACATGCCTCCCAGATGATCCAACTAGCATCTAAGGATGGTTCACCATCTTCCGCTTTGAACTATCAAGTTAGTGAAGCATTTAGTGCACACTTTTTGTCTTTGTCAACTTGTGGTAAAATCAAACATCTTAAAAGGACAAAACTTAGCATTGTAAGTAGGGTGATGAATTTTTCATAAAACCCATGCACCCAAGATATCATGAACTTGAAAAACCCTCTAAATCATTCAATCGGGACTGCAGAATCTCAACATCATTCTAACCAACGATGCCTTCATGCACCCCAGGCGTGAACTTTGTCGTTGCCCCTACAAACTCATTAATACTTCAACCCTTAAAGGTTGCTTCATCTTCCTCGGATCCCAGCTACCAGACCTTCATCCCTGGGATGCTATCCTGGATCCACTATCCACAATAGTGTCCAAGCTCTGGCTTCCTGCCTCTCAAGCTCTGGAAAATCAACAACCTTTAAAGCCTATAGGAGTGTTCCAAGTATGAAGTCTTCTTCTACTCTCGGCTACTGGGTTTCCTTTCACGGAGCGTTGCTAACACTTCACCATTTCAAAATGGAAATCATACTCCCTCCACCCGGCTACTGAATCTTGAACCTTCAAGTGCCTTTTAAGCAATTACACAAAATATCAAGACTATCCTTCGATTTCCCCAAACTCCAATCCCCGGCATGCCACCTTTGCTTCACTATTCTAAATGACAATTATCCTATGCCCACCCAATGATTGGACCCCAAATCTATTGATGCCACGATGTCAAAAGTTTAAAAGGAAAATGTAGGAATCAGTTTCCCTTCAGACCCTGGTCCCTAGGCTACCATCCTCAGGCCACTGATGATCTTCCACTAGTTTTAGAACAATCGTTATACCACATCCGCCTAGTGGTCAAACCTTGAACTCCTTGTCACCGCCAAGATCAAATAGAGAAATCCCTACCTGAAGTCCCTATCTAAACCCAACCCTTTGTGTCACCGCTACCAGGCTGCCATGCTTCATTTGCCATCTTCAAATGACCATCTTAAAATTTCCTTCCACCCCTTCAGTCCTAAAGCAAGACATTAACGAAGTAGTGCCATCCAGAGTCCTGAGTCCCAGCTTCCGGGTCGCCAACTCCGGAGTTCCGTGATGACTAAGCTGTTTCCAAATGGAAATTCCTCAATAGCCTTCTTGTCACAAACTCCTAGCCCTTGAGACCTGAATTGAAATAACTCTCTCCTGTAGGAAGACCAATGCATTCAGTGAAATATGTTAGGTTATTTGAATGATGATTTCTCGAATCTAACAATATTTTATAGGATTTGATTAATGTTTTGTGATTTTTTTTGCACTTTGTTATGCTTGTTCTCCTCTATGCATGTAGGATATATGGAATCAAGTGGATAACCTTTTGGAATAGTTTCCCAAAAAGGATAAATGAAAGAAAATAGCAAAGGTACCTCACAGCAAAGAGGAAAAAGACCAGATGAAATATAAGTTCTAAGGGAAGCCCTTAAGATCGAAGGTCACTATCTCATGGAGCGAGATAACAAACACAATATCAGACATGTGGATATTGATGATTTTATACAATGGGTAAGAATCAATCCCATCACTGACACTACATGAGCCGTTAGGGCCAGTGGAATTTGCAGGGCTACTAGTTTTCCTCCCACACTTATCACTCAAGAACTAGTAATGGCCTACAGGGAGGCCTACCAGGAGGAAACAAGGACCATTGTTGACTATGACAAGAATTCCCTAGAAAACATGTCCTATAAAGCTATCATGAAGACCTTCCACATCCCAACCTTTAGTGAGATGGAGGTGGCAACTATTCAAAATGGGAAGGACATGTGGGATGAAAACCCCTTGAAGTGCAAGAAGCTCATAAATCAGTTCTAGCTCAAAGAGAAAAGGGGTAGTGTTGCCAAGGTACCATAGGAGTTATTCCGCAGTGACTTCATTGAAGAATGCCATGACTTAGTTAAATTGTTGAGAAAAGTGATGGGCCTCCCCACGAATGCATTCTTTCAAGAGTGGATGGTCTACTTCGTTTAGTAAACCTAAGAGGGGAGACTAAATTCTATTGGTCAGGAATCATTAGTGATTGCTTCCACTAGTAGTTCATGGAGATAAAGAAAACCTCATGATTTTACATGACCTCTTACCTAGTTTATTCTTTGCTAAGGTAAGACAATATCGTGGTTTGTTTATAGCACCAGACGTAGAGCCAACAAGGCCCCTCAAATAGTATGACAAATACCCATAGCTACAATTCAAAATTTTCAAAAGGCAATACTATAGGGTAAATGATGCTTTCATAGCATACATTATCAAATTATTAGGAGGAGATTTCAAGAGAAGGGTTTCTCATAGCGCAAATGCTTTTCTCAAGAATTTTTCTTTCCTATTAATCCAATTTCCCAAATTTACTTACATAGGAGAATAAGGCTTCTTGGGCAGGCCATACAATTTTCCCCAGTACCCAAATGACCAGATCATTCTGCTAGAGCTTTCTCAACAACTAAAGCCCTCCCATTCCCTACTAGGTAGTAAACATATAACTATTGTTTCGTATCCACTATCATTTAGCTAAGGACTATAGGAGGTGCATACTTCTGAATGTGTGGATAATTCAGAGAAAGAGTTGATAGAGTACCATTTGAGGTTCAATTCTTCCAGGCCCTACATCGATCCATATGGAAAGTTTCAGAAGGCACTAGGTGCCAAGTATGCCCACGAGCATGACATTAAGGATTTATGGGAAAATTTCCAGAATGACCTTGAGGTGCAGATGAGACAATATATGTGAATGATGGCCTACTTTGTTAAGAAGATCAATCTCTTCCGAGTGCCTAACCAATTCGATGAGGATGAAAGTACCGTGATGGACCCAAAGTACAATGTGGTTGCTAATTTTCCACTACCAATAATTGATTTGGACGAGCAAGAGGTCGATGAACTTGATATTGTAAGGAAAGTAAAGATGTGGAAACAACTCTCCTAACATCAAAACTTCAGGGAAGAATGTAGAGACTCTTTAAAATTTCACAATTATAGTCCAATTAAGATGCACTTTGAAGTAAATAGTAGAAATAGAGAATTAGACAAACACAAATGAACACCAAATTTACAGGGGAAAACCCTTACAGGAGAAAAACCCACCACACTAAGAGAAGTCACTTTGTATTATAGTAACAAAAATTACATACAGAGTTCTGACTTATCTTTCTGATGCCAGATTACAACAACTTTCACAATGATCAATCTTGTATAGGAACCTTCAAGTTACAAACTTCACAGAATAGAATTCATCCACTGATCATACAATCAGATAGCAATCCGTCGATCCTTCCAACTAGACATCTTCTACTAAACCAAACTATATTCATGTCATTCCTGTCTGTCGAGCTTCCTCTCAGAACTGCCACAACGAACTGTCTTCTAACGGTTCCCATTTGACTCCTCTGATTGGCCATTGATTCACCACATAGGATGGTATTCTCTTGGTCAAAGCGATCAACCTAAATTGGTATGTCAGTGAGACACAAGAAGTGTCTCCCCGATGCCCAAAGGCTTCACCATCGATGTCACCAAGAGTCATCCTTATCGCCAAGATGTTACATCGAGCTCACAGGTTTCATCGACTTAAATTTTCCTTTCGACAAGACTATCGCTCTCGCCAAGACATCCCACCAATTCTTCATGTTATATTGAGACATTCAACAATCAGAAAGACATACTTCTATTGCCAAGATATCATAGCGAATACTTCATGTTATTCGGAAGTTCCCAAATGGTCGTAAGACCTATCACTTTCGCCAAGAGATCATACCGATGCCTCTAAGCTACACCGAAATGTTCCATTATCAGCAAGAGAAAAAGCCTTTGGCAAGACTTCTTACCGAGGCTTCCCTGTTGCCCCGAGACCCCAAATGTATACCATCGGTGAGACATATCACTGTCACCAAGACATCCCACTGAAGTCTCAAGGTTACTCCAAAATGATTAGCAGTCGGCGAGACTAATGTTCATCGCTGAGACTTCTTCCTGAGATCTTTATGTCATATCGAGCACCGAATGGTTAGAAAGACTTACTATTCTCATTGAGACATTGCTTTGAATACTCACAAGTCATACCGAGCACCACTAGTTGCCAGGAGTCACAACGAGAGTAAACTATAACATTGGCGAGACATTAGCACATCACTGAAACTTCATAACGAAACACCCAAGACTCTCCCTGAAAGCTTCAACAGAAAATGTTGTCGGTGAGACATAGTATTTTTTATAAGACTTCTCACTAAGCCACCATAGGTTATCCTGATGAATCCATTGTATACACATTTGGCAAGACTTCTACAAGGTCACATTGACCTGTTCAAAACATAAGATCCAAAGTTGCTAGTCAGCCAGACATTAAAAATATCACACCGACTTGGCTCCAATAGAGATTACAGCCTGTGATGATTGAGGCATATATTTCCAACAGATATCTTAACAAAACTAGTGGAAGGTCAAACCAGAGAATAGGTTGAGAGGAAAGTCAAGCAATTGAAGAAATGGCGGATTGCTTTAACATATACCAAGCTAGAGGAAGACACAAGAAGCGCCTCAAAAAGTGGAGGTGAAGAAACTGTTGTTGATACTACCACTACCCCTCTAGGACAAACCTCCAAATCTCCCCCATCTATTAGAACAAGGAAGAGCAAAGAGACAAAAGAACAACAAGCTAGCCCTAAGGTAGATGCAAGGAAAGGCGTTGAAGGGGAACCTCCCAAAAGGAAAAAGAAAATAGGCAGTATTATAGAGATGCCTACCATCACCAAGGACCCACTTCAGGAGGGGAAGAGGTCGAGATTGAGCCTATCCAACCATCACGTGCCACCTCAGACACTACTACAACAAGTATTGATGCTCCTCTACCCGCTGCCCAACCAATGGTTTCTGCTTCACCTCTCGCTGTAAGCATTTCTATACACCTTGATTCCTCCCCACCTACAACATAGGTAGTAACTATTGACTCATCATATTTTCCACTATTTCCCCTCTTTCCTTTGCTTCTATGGCCCCTATCACATTGTTGCCCCTCACTGCAGTGTTATCTATTGTGCCAACCCTCTCATTGTCAGAATCGTTTGCTAAGTATATGAAGACCATCCCTATGGATCTCTCAATGATGTTAGATCCTAAAGTGTAGGCTACCTTAGCTAGGGCTGCTATGAGCCAATCCACCCTATCTCTCACTAAGCCTCCAAAAGTGATGGCCACTATGATGATTTCAGAGGAACTAGAAAGGAAATCCCATGATTTGGCTAGGAGATTTGAGGAGGTAGATGAATACATTAAACATCTAGAATTCCAGCCTCTAGTAATTGAGAAGGTTGTACGAGCTGACGAAGAGTCTGGGTCCTCCGAAGAGGGAGAAGAAGATGAAGGAACCAAGTTCATTATACAAACCTTCGATCCTGATCAGGAAGAGGACTTGGCTCAGCAATTCGAGAATGTTGGAGAAGAAGAAGAAGAGATATCCCAACATAAGGAAGAGAAGGGCCACATGCATACTGAGCTTTCTATGGGGGAAAAACATGAAAGCCCCACCAAGAATAAGGAAATTCCCTCTCCCGCAACAAAGGAAAAGGAGCAAAGTAAGGAGGAAAGGGTGGGTGATGATGAGAGGGAGCTCCATACAAAAGAATAACATCCAGGTGACTCTGGACCCAAAGAAAAAGAAGAAAAGGACCACAAGAAAGAAGGCATCCCTCGAGGGCACATGCTCTCCAATTCTCCTTTGAAAAATACAATGCTACCACTAGTGGATGAAATAGGAATGAGAAAAAATTATATTTTAAATTGTGAAATATTTGGGTGTAGGTGAAATCCTAGCATATAATGAATCTTGGCTACTCAAAGAGAGAAAATCTTGTCCATTCATCCTACTTTTTGAGCACTATAAATAGGGGGTCTCCTCTCATTTTCAAGAGAGAGTTGAGTTGTTGTAATGACATGCTACAAAAATTTCTAATGCAAATAAATTGATGGTGCATTTTCTAGGTTTCTTTGCATGTTACATGATTCTTCTCCTACTTGTTGAATGATTTAGTTAGATTTCCTTTATTGATCCTCATAGTTTTAGATGACTTTGGTAGATTTAGAGATGCTGAATATGATGATGAAGAATCTTACGTTGTGTTGATGCCTCTCTTACCCATAATTTTAGTTGTTTACTGCTAGTTGACTACTATGTAAAGTTAGTCTGGGTTGATATTGAATGTTGTTGTGATGTTTATCTTTCATTCATGCATGCTAAAGTGGTGAATGAATGGTAAAATCTATAGTCCTTAGAAGATAGAACTGATTTCATGAGACTGTGAATCTTTTGGTTAAGTGGAATTTTTTTCAAGGGAGCTATCCATAGAAAAAACTCCATGATCATTGTTCATCATTAGTTTTAGATCCAAGAACCTCCATCTTTTATTGCCCCTTTTTCCTTTTTTTTTTTAATATGTGACCTATGCCAAGGTTCATTGCACATTGTAAAGCCAGATCTGAAGGAAAAGTAGAAGTTTCATACTACTGCCCAGAACCTGTAGCAACTCAACAATGAATTCTCACATCTTTCAGACTTCCCCAATATAACCCAATTCTTCCTAGCTAGTATGTAAGTCTTCCTTGTGATTACTAGTAAATCACATAAAACTACTGAGAGATCCATGCATGTCATGATTTGACACCCGAGAGACCTTAGGGTGATTTTTAGCAATTTGTTGTTCGCAGTTGCCTTTCAAGAGAGGTAGTGCATCTACGCACTATCTGTATTGAGAGGTGGACAAAACACCCATCAATAGTACCTATCCATAATCCATATAAAATTGGGAGTGCTCTTAATTTTTTTCCAAATAGCCTCTCTTAGATATTTACTAGCATTCTCATAGTACTTTCCTTGCCAAACACTTGCTCAAACTTCATGGAAATATATCTATGCTTTAGTTAGCCTCAAGAAACATTTTTGCCTCTATTGCAGTATGTTCACCACTCTATTCAACCCTTGAATATTGACAATGATTTTTATAATATGAGCTTGAAATATATGACGTTAGATTTACAAGAACAATTAAATGTTGTTGAAAGAGAGTAGGAGTAAAACTTGTAGGATGATGGAATAGTTTATTAGGCTTCTCTTCACCAATAATATATGGAGGAAAAAAGAAGATGTGCCCAGTAATATTGCTAGGTATATTGTGGCTAAGGAGAAACAAATGGAATAGGGAACTCAATTAGCCTTCCCCATTCCTCATTTTGAAATTTCAATTTTCATAGGATAACATCCCTTGAAAGATCTTGTACCTATGCAAACTTGATATATTATATATTAGTTTGAATTAGGTGTTTTACCTAACTAGATCACATAGTAGGTACTATTCATATCTTAAATTTACCTAGGTCCTTGGAATTTTTCTAGAAGACTTATTTGACATTAGATAATATTATCTTATCATATTCCATTTACTTCTTGTTTATGAGATCATTTAATGTTTGTTATCTCATGATAAAGGATTGAGACACTTGTCATGATCTTGTCTAATACTATGTCTCACCTTGGCTATCTAACCAATAGGTTCTCATATGTAAATAAACAATCATAATTAAATTTAATCTATCATTTGTATCCTTTGATAAAATAGCATTATTGTCGCATAGTTGATCTCTCTTGTGCTTTCATGAAGTTCTTAAATCTTGGGTGGCTACAATCTTCAACCAAATCTTGCATGCTTTAGAGTATTCTATACCTGCTCTTATATAGTATCAAATCTTGTGAGATTTATTCTTGTTAGTGTTTATTGAGACATCTATATAGAAGATCTTATTGATCTTCTTCTCTTGTACCAAATGATGAGCCAAAGAATAAAAAATTCAAAAAATACAAAATTTTTTAGTTTCCTCTTTTTATCTTTGTATTGAAAGTTTATTTTAAAGCTTAATGATGTAGATATAAGCTTACCATTGATTTTATATGGCTAAAGAAATTCAATTTTCCCCCTTTTTTTTCCAACTTAGATTTATGAGGCTAGATCTATAAGGGTTTGAAGCTGAAAGGTGGTTGCTAAATCCATGAGGTAGCTACAATTTTGGTGCATTTTGGGTCACAATAGACCCTCCAATCATGTTGAATATGCCTAAAAATACCAAGATCAAATGTCATTTTTTTAAAATTTAACAATTTTACCTTGTTCCTTAAAAAAAAAAATTGCCATTCACCATTAGTATGGTTGTTTGTATAACTAGAATCATTGGAGCAAGTGTAGGTCATCACCAAAAAGCTCGGTATAGTGTATAAAATAATATATTATATTTTTTAAAATGCTTATTTTAAAAATTTAAAAAATAAAAAAAATATAAATAAGTTGTTGGTATTACCTGAGTAGTACTTGTGTAGCTAGTAGAGTATAATAGTACTTGCAGACCCTTTGGTTGCCACATAACAACACCATAGTTGGGAACATAGTTGTATACCCAGAAGCCACCTTGCTACTATTAACCACCAACTAGCCTTGAACAATCCCACCCATTAGAAAGAATATTTCGACAACCAAAAGATTCTTGGTGCATCTAAGAATATTTCATTCCAATATTTTATCAACATTTCATGTAGAATATTCTTGGAAAATAGTCCATAATTAATATATTCTATTTCCTATTAGATAGTATTCTATTGGACCCTTTTGTTGGTGTCAGTAGGCCAACCCCAATTTGGGCACCCCCTATCTAATGTAATTTTTGTTTTGGGGGCTCAACTTCATGTTCTCACAACTTAGTTATTCAACCTCATTTTTCAAGAATTATTTATTTTACTTATTTATTTGGAATAGAATTTAATGTTCTTCATAGTTGCATAATCAATTTGTGGTTTTTTTAGTTTTTCTAAAAAATGTTGATTCTCATAGGTTTTGTTGATAATTTCTCATTTTAGGATTTTTTATGATGCTTCATTTTCACTACTACTATAATATTATTTAGTGCATCTTTTAAAGTGGAGAATTTTTCATGTTCTTTATAGTAGTGTGATCAAACTAATCCAATTATATGTAAGAATTTTACTCTAATTTTATAGCCAAATGTGGCATTCATAAGCACTACAATCATGTCCACTTTGTTTTTTTTGGTAACTGGAATATGCAATCATAATGAGAATAAAGTGCTAGATCATATATTGCTAGGCTTGATTATTGATTGAGTAATTTTTTAGGGGGGTGATCTTGGGGTGGTTGATTATTTTATTTTTCTTATTGTGTGTTCTTGCAATGGTGAATCTAAAATTGAACTCTTATCTCCATATAATTATTCTTCATGGATAAAATTAGTATGGAAGTATCTCATTGGAAAAGGTTGTCTAGACCATCTAAAATAAACCATTCCTCAACCTACCAATAATAAAGAACTGGAAAAGTAGGATATTGATCAAGAGAAAACTCTTGGATGGATATTTTTCTTACCCTCTTTTGATTTACAATTTTATATTGAATCATGCAAATCACCTAAAGAGGTTTGGGAGAACTTTGAGAAAATTTGTGGTAAAAATGATAATATTGGGGGATATTAGATTGATAATGATTTGATCAAATTTTTATCCTAAAGGTTTTTAAAAAATCCAAGACTAGATATAGAATATTAAGCAACTAAGAATACAATTCTAAAAGATTGTAATGTTGAAAAGGAGGATTTGCAATTAATTATAAATGTGTTATCCAAGCTTGGTCTTGAGTATTCAATTTTTTTTTTCTATCTTTCATATCCACTAGATTTCTATGAGAGAATCATATGTTGATCCTAAGTTTGATGAGTTTACAAAGCTCCTAATCCAAGAGGAAGCAAAGTTAATCCATATGGGTTTAATCAAGCCTTCTAAACCACAAGCATTAGTGGCTAGTGAGCATAAGATACAAAATTAATAAGGAAATATTGAAAATATGAAAAATAATAAAAATAAATAGCTACAAAAATAATTTGAATCATCTCCTTTTCAAGGGAAATTATCTAAAAAGGATAAGCCTAAATGTGCATATTTTAAGAAATTGGGGCATGCTAAATGACACAAGAGCTTTTAAAACTTTAATTTGATTTGTATTTGTGCTAAATTTTGGCTTGCATATCCAAATGGATAGGATAAAATGGTAGTTAGAGAAGGATTCACCACCTTGATGTGAGAGTTTTCCACCAGTAAAAGGAAAAACTATTGTTACTCTTTTTGTGGGATTTTTGATTTGGTGAGAAGGATCAATGAAAAATAAAGAAAAGAAAACCATTTCTTTTATTTTTGTGGGAAAAAGAGATGCACATAAAAAAATTTAAAGACCATGTTGTATAGAAGGTGGTAAAAATGCTAGCAGATTAACAATGAAGGGGGCACACAGGTTTGTGAGAATAAATAGGCCGAGCTATTAAGAGGAGGCGACATCAGCCAAAGGTCGTGCCTTAAGTAGTGGAAAGAACAAGAAGAGAGGATTCATGGATTTATTGAAGAACAAATGAAATGAATTAGGGAGCATAAGAAATGGCCATAAAAGTTGTTCAAAACAAAGGAGTAGTAGATTGGAAGTCCCATGGCACATATAAAAGTTTCAATATAATTCTCTTTGTATGGTGCTAAAAGGGGTTCTTTTTTGTTATTTAGTTATATAGTTTTGAATTATAATTTCTAATCCAATGTGAGGTTACTCTTTGGAAATTTGAATGCCTCTCTATTTTGTATTGGAAGAGTATAATTATCATTCCTTTGTATTGTTATTTTGCATTAATGAAAAACAAATTGGTGTGAGCTTTGGAAAGCTCTAGAGTTTCTTTGTAAAAGAGGAGTCTCTATTTTAATTTATGAGTTGAGATTCTTGGTATTGTTTATTCTTAGCTAAATACTCCTATATTGGTACTATTTAAGAGTTGTAGCAAAAAAATCCATATTGGTTTTCAAGTATTAGATCTTATATGTATGAGAGTGTGCTATCAATTTTTATATCAGAGCCTAAAAGGTCTAGGAAGTGGAAGTCGGTATGCTCATATGATTTTGACAAGTTTGTGTTTTAAGAGTTGGGTAGGTTAAGAGGAAGAACCTAGGTTCCAAAAGAATAGGTAGAGGAAAGGAAAGAGGAGCCCTAGGTGAGGTATCAAGTAGATAAAAAGAGGAAAGGTTAGAATATGTAGCAACATACTAAGATAGAAAGCATCAAGCAGAAAGAAAATATGAGGAAGCAAGATTTAGACTGGGATAGAGAAATAGCAGAGTTGAGAAGAGATTTGGAGAAGTGTAAGCAGTAGTTTGAAGATAATAGCCAAGAATATAATTGGTATTGGCCCTTAAAAAAGAAGTTGAAGTGGCCTATGCAGAGGATTGTTCATAAAAGAAGGAAAAATATGACTCTCTTGACAAGAGATGAAAAATAAGGTTTATAAAGTAGAGTGTTGCTATGTGAGCAACGTGCACTAGAAGAGGTGACAAAATTTCTCATTGAGGAGAACATAAGGAAAGGAAAAGGATAGCGAGAGTGGAAAGAAAGGTATAATAAAGGAAAGAAGAATGCAAAGAAAAAAGGAGTAGATGTGACAAACAAATAAATGAATGGTGAAGAAATTACAGAGATTAAATTTTAAGATGTAGCTAGTGTAGATGATTTGTTGGCACAATTTTCAACGATAGAACAAGAGTGAATGGAGAACCTTACTAGTGAAGGTATAGGGATAAACAAGATAGTGAATGATACAAAGATGAAATTGGCAGTTGATGATACAAAAGCTATTACAATGAAAAAGAAGATTGACATACTATCTGAAGGATGGAAGAATCTTAAAGAACACACATGCAAAGTAAATGGTAAGCAAGTTATTTTCACTAAATTTCATAATCATGATTTTGAATCTTTGAAGGACATTGTTGATTGGAGGAGTTTAAAAGATGAAGATGAAAAAAATATATATGAGCTTGAGATGGAGCTTTGGAGGCTTGTAGATGAAAAGGAAATTAGAAGGTGGAGATTCAGTATGGAAAAAGAAATTTTTTTAAAAAAATATTAAACACATGACAATTATTCCAGAGTGATGTTGGAAGATGTGAAAAAAAATAACAATGAAAAGTATTCTGGTTGGTGACTTCATGTGTGGGAGCACATGCTTTCTTTTTTCTTGATGCAATATCAAATACCAAAACCACAAAAAATTAGGTTACTTCAAACCCAAACTTGTTAGGAGACAATCAAATTAAACAGGCAACTAAATTGCTTTATCTTTTCTTCAAAAATCACAATGTTTCACTTGCAAACCACAAGTTAGCATCAAGCCAAATCAGTTCAATACTACTTCATACCATCCTCAAGCTTCAAAACATCTTATTCACCAACAAAAATGACTGATCCATTCAAGAAACCCAATTAGTAACTTTGAACTAAACAATTTGATGATAACTTGTGTCAAATTATTAATGTCTACTCAACAAGAGCCTCAAATGTGCAGATAAACAACCACTTTATTATTTCAAATCTCAAGAAACACATTTTATTCCAAGAACCAAGTATCTTTTTCATCCTTCATTCTCACAAACAAATCGAGGGACACACATCATCCTCAGACATCATATGAACTTTGATATCTTTCTGGTAACATTATGACAGTAACTAAGAATAATAATGATAGGAAATTAAAAAATTTAAATACACAAGACTCGAATAATTTGAAACATTCCTTTATTAATTCCATAAGATGATTACAGAGTTTTCAATGGACACATAAATTTTCCTATGACTGTTCGGCCTTTTCTTTCTTCATTTTCCCTAGGGTTTTCCTTTTTCCCTAGTTGGTCATCCTCTCTTTGCTTCAAGTCGACTCTCTTTATCAATGTCATGCTAGTAACCCCAAATCATCCACACCCTAGAACTATTCATCCACGTGTTGTTCATTTTCTATCATTGATATTAATTAGGATTCCTTCAGTTTCAATCGTTAACCATCGGCCTCCTCAACTGTTTCATCTTCAATGCCCACTATGGACTTCTTCAACCAATTCATTGACACAAAGTTCTATCATTGCTCCTGTCACTATGGTGCTAGGAGCCTGCATCCTATCACCAACCCAAAAATCAACTATTAGAGTAAATTATGAACATCTAGCCAATGCTCTCGCATCATGTCTCTTGGGGAGTCTAATGCAAGAGCTTTTAAAACTTTAATTTGATTTGTATTTGTGCTAAATTTTGGCTTACATAACCAAATGGATATGATAAAATGGTAGTTAGAGAAGGATTCACCACCTTGATGTGATATTTTTCTTCCAGTAAAAGGAAAAGCTATCAAAAATCTTTGTGTGGGGTTTTTGAGCTGGTGAGAAGGATCAGTGAAAAAGAAATTAAAGAAAATTATTTCTTTTATTTTTGTGGGAAAGAAAGAGGCACATAAAAAAAGCGAAAGAGTGCTTTGTATAGAAGGTGGTTAAAATTATAGTAGATTAGTAATGAAGGGGGCACATAGGTTTGTGAGAAGAAACAAGCTGAGCTATTGAGAGGAGGAGACATCAACCAAATTTGGAGTCTTAGGCAGTGGAAAGAACAAGCAAAGAGGGGTTATGGATTTAGTCAAGAGTAGATGAAACAAATTGGGAGAATAAGAAATGGTCATGAAAGTCTTTGTTCAAAACAAAGAATTAGTAGATTGGAAGTACCATGGCACATATAAACATTTCAATATAATTCTCTTTGTATGGTACTAAAAGGAATTCCTTTTTGTTATCTCTAATCCAACATGAGGTTACTCTTTAACAGTTTGAATGCCTCTTTTTTTTGCATTGTAAGAGTATAATTATCATTCCTTTGTATTGTTATTTTACATTAATGAAAAAAAAAATTGTGTGAGCTTGGGAAAGCTCTAGAGTTTCTCTTTAAAACATGATTCTCTATTTTAATTTCTGAGTTGAGATTCTTGGTATTGTTTATTCTCAGCTAAATACACTTATATTTGTACTATTCAAGGGTTGTAGCAAACAAATCCATATTGGTTTTCAAGTATCAGTTTTTATATGTGTGAGAGTGTGCTATCATTGAAGAATAATTTTATTCAAAACAAATTGATTAGTTGATATGTATTCTTAAAAAGATTTAAATCAAATTTCCTTCAATAATCTTAGGTTGTTCATATTATTGTTTTGTATCAAGTTTTAAGAGACATAGTAGTCAAGAAATTTTTTCACTTGTAGATTCTAAGTGAAAGAGGTGGATACTTCATTCAATAGCCTCACATCATATGGCTTAATCAAAGACCATAGTGTCCTTATTTGAATCCTTTCATCACCACACATCGTGATGGTTAACGATACATATATGCATTTTTGTGGGAAGGAATCTATTGACATGGATGAAAGATAATTGAATGATGTTATTTGTGTGACTGGATTATCAAAAAATATTATTTATATCCATTGGATCACTCATGGTGTAGCAAGAAAAATGTGGATTTCATACCAAATTCTATCATAATCAAAAAATTGTATAGAGAAGATATAGTTGTAGTTGGGGAGGTTAATCATCAATATTGAGTCTAAACCTTCTCAAAATTTTCTTGTATTATTCATTAATTTGATATTCATACTCAATTTACTAGTGTGGACACATTTGAGGAGATTAAATATGGTAATTCATATATTGGTATTCTTCCATCTATTGAGGTTCTAGTGATATGTGTTGATATTCCATTTCCTCCATCTCTTGTTGCTTTTGATGATTCTTGTGTTGTCACAATTTTTTATTCTTGTGATATAGTGTAGTAGGTCATTCGTTATCTTCTAGATACATATACTTGGGATGAGTACTTGACATACATTTTAGGTTTTTTTTTTAGATTCCCATATTTCAAATTTGGGAGACAATGTTATTACCTACATCTTATATTTGATGGAGATGATCTTTCTTTAATTATTGTTAGGGACTACTCTATCCCTCTTGTTCATTCTCTACATGATCATTCTTCATAGTTTGACATGAGTTGAATATTACTATACACCTTTAGAAGAGGCCTTTTTATCTTCAAATGAGATATATTTTTCTTTTGATTGTGTTCTACAATCATCTCTACTATATTCTGGCTTGTTAGCTTCATCTTTATAGCCTAGAAAGTATGTTTAGAGTGTTTCAACATTCAACATTGACATGAAGACACTTGATAAAAATTCAAAGACATGACATTTCATCTTTCTTCCATCATCTTCCTTTTAGGAATGGTAAGATATCCTATGTACCATCTGGCTTTTTTCTCTTCATAAAGGTCTAAGCATATTGTTTGAAGAGATTAGATCATCTTTAATATTTAGTGTTGAGCATCTACCATCATTGCATGGGTGCCTATATTTAGGGGGGATGGTTGCATGGTCTCTCTTATTCTCTCTTATAGGAGAAATTTTTTCCCCACATGTGGTTTTTTCCTTCTCATTCTTCACTAAGAGCATTTTTTTTTAATCTCTCTATTGGGGATGATTTTTGTTCCATTGGGTTCTTTCCTTTTCTACATTTGTGATATATTTCAATTGTACATGGCTACCTAACATGGCCTCTATCAACCAAGGATATTGGCATGGGCTGATTATGCTTGATCCATGATGAATCGAAGCATAACGTAGCCACTAATACTCAATCTAAAACACAATTATTCAAATTAAAGATAAACTAAACATTTATTAAAATGAAGCATTCTAAATACAAAAATATGGAAATGTCTATTCTAACCCATTTGAAACATATCCCATTTTGGAATTGGTGTCATTTTGATGTGGAACAATGACCCTTTCCCAATCTCATGATCAATGAGCTTGTTTCAATTGATTCTATTGAAGAGAATCGATGAAATTGCTATGATATGTGGATGGAAACAATATTTATACTAAAATGAACATGATGCAAGAGTTAATCTACCATGATTTTATGCTACAATATGTAGATATGCAAGCTACTCTAAATGAGATTAAACTAAAAGATTCATACCCTAATTATTTATTTAGCTAAATGGATGCATGGAAGCCATTAATGGAAGCTAAGCTATCATGCAACTAAAAATGAACTAAAATATGCTAAATGTGTGCAATGTATAAGTGTGGGTGTGAATGATTTTAACAATATAAGTTTGGAAATTTAAAGATGGATCATTTGTCTCCAAATAGTGACCTAATTATAGGAAAGCAAATGAGAAATGGAGGGTTGAGATTGAAAAATCTAATCAATGGTCAAGGATGAAGGAAAGAGGAAGCATGGATCATGGATTATCATTAACTGGTGAGAATGCAAGATGAGATTTAATCAAGGGTTCTCATTCCTTCCAAACAAACACACTTTTGACTTGTTTTAAGAGGTAAAAAATTAACTTGATCAAGAGGTTACAAGTTTAACTTGCACATGAAGCCAAGTGAGAATATTCCCTTTTCAAATGATTGGAGGAAAGAGAATATTCTTTGGAATATTCTCATGGGCGAGGAAAAATGTTATTTATTCAATTAAAATTTAATTTAATTTTGAAAAGGAGGAATATTGTTTTGGAATATTCCTTTTCTAGTGGGGGGAATTGGATTACTTAGATAATTGCTAATTAAACAAGGTTTAATTATGCAATTTAGGAAATTAGAAGAATAAAGTGATATTCATTAACTTAAATGATTTAATGAACGGGCGAAAGGTGAAATGACATTTAATTAAATAACCCTGGGTTATTTAATTAAATGGGAAGACTTAGGGAATTACATTAAATACTTTGATTGATTTAATTTAATGAGATGAAATGTTAGCATGAAAGCAGGTGAATTAACCTGATTTGATGAATTAGGTTAGTAGATGCAAATGACATAATTAATTAAATGGCTAGGCTAATTTAATCAATTAAGTGAAAAGAGGATGGCTTTGAGAGGAAATGATGTTAGTATACCTAATTCGAGTGTATGATATTATTCAATATGTATACACTTAGAAATCGTCACATCTCAGTAGTTTGGTAATTAATTAAATATTTTTAATATTTAATTAAATCTCTGAATTCAATCTACGTATAAATGAATTTAAATAATTTATTTATATTGTTCATTCTTTCATTTTGATTAAATAAATAAGTTTATTTAATCACTTTTCTTATCCATTTCTTAATTAATTAAATAAACATTATGATTTATTTATATTAATTATCATATAATCTTGGCTTGAATATTTTATTCAAATAAAGATTAAATATTCTTCTCTTCTAAAAATCTTTTAAAGTCCATTCACAATTAAATATTCCAAATATTTAATTGATTCTTCTAAAGTCACATCACAGTTAAATATTTCAAAATATTTAATTAAATCTTCTAAAGTTCATTCACATTAAATCTTTCAAAAATATTTTAAATCCTTAAACTCACATAAAATTAAATTTATTTATTTATTTAATTTGAATTATCTCCAACAACCGTGAAATAACTTCAAAACAGAAAATTAACAAATTTCTCTATTTCTGAGCAAAGTTGTTCCCATGGGTTGAAGACAAACCTCCATTCTTCTCTCCAACCTCCCAACATCTTCCATCTTCCTCTCAACTTCTCCATCTCTCACCATTCAAAGTTACAAGACAATCTCACAGTCATTGATCCTTGCCAGCCAGGCTCTTGCCTGTGAAAATCTATAAAAAGGACTGTCTGGTCTCTGAAAAAAAAAGGAGAGCTTTCATATAGGAAAACTATAGTCAATCAACCTTCCAGCATCCATAATCTTTAGCTTCATAACATAGTTTAGCATACTAGCATTCCATATCATGGCCTATGAACCTCATATCATAGTTTCAATAGCATTCATAATCCATAGCCCCTGTACATATCCGTATACCAACATTTCACTCCACCAGCATATAGGATAGAGAAGGATTCTCTCTTTGCATACTCATTCTGTAGGTTGCTATTATGAGAAGCTTTGGTTATACAATCTGAGGGCAATAGTTTTGAGTAAATCATTGGAGATAGAGGACAATGGAACAATTCTGAAGAAGCTCTGTTTAATTTCTGTGATTTCATTTTATTTAGCTTTCTTTAGTTTAATGTTGCATTGGTGTGTTTTTGTTATCTCATTTTGATACTAATATTTTCCACACACACAATACATTTTTCAATGTCTACATTTTACCCCTTTGTGAAGCAAGGTAGTTCTACTACTTCAGTTCAAAGAATAATGCTCTTCAGATTAAAAAAAATTGCTGCTTAAATATAAAAATAAATTAAAAATCTAATTTTTAGATGCCCCAATTGAAGGATTAAGCTAATTCCCCGCCCCCTCGGGAAATTGGGCAAAAATTTTGAATTTCAGGTTGATTTCTTGACAAAGGTGAAAAGCTGCCCTAGGGGTCCAAAAAGGCTCTAGGATGCAAGAAACATGCCAAACACACAAAAAATGATTTTTAATAAGGTTTAGTTAGGAAAATTTGGTGAAAATGATGATAAACCCTAGTTTCAAGGTTAAATTAGGGCAAAAAAACCCTAATTTTGATGTATAAATAAGCTAAAAAGGGTCACTTTCAATACTATTCATAGAGTGATGCATGGCCTAGGGTTGAGGATTAGCCAGGGAGACAAGTCGGAGAAGGGAGCAACCATCAGGACTAGCTTGATTGTATAGACACTTTTTAACTTGTTGCTCAATTCTTTCATATAGATATACATTCATGGGATCCTTTTTTATAACCTAATGGATATTGTATTTATGATTGATATACATACACTTATTTAGATATTGTACCATGACATTCATTTTTTTATTATATATATATATAATACAAATTTGATATGATGTGTTCATCTTATTTCATGCTTATGAATGTATGGATGCACTTTATTTATATGCCTATGCGATATGTGATGATATGCGATGATATGCGATGCAATTTTTTATTCTTTTTCATTATCTTTTCATGATATGTTATGGATGGACGATATGATATGCAAATGCTATGATTATGCAAATGATATGGATGTATTTTATTTTTGTGTATTTTCTATGTAGTTTTATGATGAGATGAAGATGTATGGATGGATAATGCAAATGTTCATGTTTATGATATGATAATGAAATGTATGTTTATGATATGTTGGAAATGATTTAAAATAATTATAATAGTGAATCTATATTATTCGTCACAACTTAAATGATGATGCAAGATGAATGCTTCATGATATGCTATGATTATGTAAGATGTATGCATGTTGATGGTTTGTGGATGCAAGATGGGTGTATTGATGATGTTTTTGTTGACAGTCATGATATTAGGTTAGCGCAGAGAGAAGATAGAAGAAACAAGATGATTGACCATTGATTTTGATGATTGCTTCAAAATATCCAACAATTCTATGATTCACCAAGACTTTATTAGAGATGGTGATGATAAATGCATGATGATGATCATATTTTCTCAAATCTTGGGATTGCAATTTTCCATCGTTCCTTATTGTTTGATATAACACATAGACACTATGAATCAAAGTAATGATAATGAGGATGGAATTGTACCCAATGTAATGGACTTTGTCTCTGCAAACAAATAGGATGGTTCTTGATCACACCTTGACATACGGAAACCTCATTGGAATGTAAGTTGGAAGCTTAGAATATATTGGACCAAAGCATACACAATGGTTAACAATCCCCAAAATAATTCCCTACACACAACTAAGTAAGTATGCACCAAGATTATTTTACAAGAATACCCACAAGCACAACAAATGAAAGCTAATTATCAATGCCCCATTCCTTTCTCTCTAATTTTTTTTGATAGACATCATCGAGAGGTCCTTGGAATGGGTTATTAAGATAAATCATAAGAAAAGATCAAAGACAAATAGTTAGTGTTATCTATATCTCTTGCCAGTTTATTTTACCTAAGGTGATTTTTGATATTGATGTCCATCTCAGGAAGGATACAACCTACAACATGTTGATCAGTTGGTCGCTTGATGTTAGGATGATGATGAGCTTTATGATAAGTTGTTGATATAAAATTCACTAATGCATTGACCTATAATTTAGACTTTAGATTTTGACAATTAGGTTTTCCCTTTATGACTTTCTACACTTGTTTTTTGCTTGTTTCACCAAAGGGTGAAGGTGACGATCGATTTATTATGGGTGAAGTTTTATTTCAAGTGAAATCAAGATGTGATGGATGGTTTTGGATCTTTTGGAATATTTCAATGTTTCTGGTATTTTGAAAATGTTTTGACGTTGTTTTTGATATTTTCAAAAAATTATGTGAATGCTTATCTTTTTTATTATTTGAGGCTATTTAGGTATATTGAATGTTTTCTAATGTCTTTGGATTTTAAAATTTCAAATGTTTTTGGAGTTTTCCAAGATTTTGAATTTTTAGAGATTTCTCTGAAATTCTCCAAATGTTTTTGGGAGTTTCTAATATTTGAATTTTTAGGAATTTTCAAGATTTTTGACCAAGAACCTAACATAAAGACCTATTTGTGAATGCTTTTCCTAGACCTACTCAAGCATGGACAAACAAACAAACATTATTCCTTAAACAAGTATAAGAAAGCATTCCCTATGAAATTTATTCAAACACAAGAACATGAAATCAAAGAAAAATATCAAGTAATCTACTAATGAAATCCTTTTCGCTAAAAATAGCATCCCATAGGGGAATTGGTGTTTCTTTGATGTGGAAAGAAGCCCTTTCCCAATTCCTTGATAAGCTTGATAATAGATGTGTGATTCTTGGTGCAAATGCCAATAACCTAGCTATGGATGATGAATTATATGCTATCTTGGATGAAAGTGTGGATGAAATTGTGGATAATAAACTTGCATAAAATTTTCTCTCCCAAATCAATAGAGAAGACCTCTATTTATAAGGAATAAGGATTGAATATTGAAGAATAGGATGGATGTGGGATTAAAAATGGACCAATGGCATTGCACCATTTGTCAACATGCTAATAAAGGAGAGCAGAGCACATTTTGAACAATGTGTATGTTTAATGCATATAGGTGAGATTTGAATTTCAAGAGGTGGCTTGTGTAAGAGGAGGTGTAAGAGGAATTAATGCCAAGGTGGCTCAAGGAGAGGATATGTAAGAGCCTTCAATGCAAAGGTGGAGGAAAAATGTCCTTTGGGGCGGAAAGGTCAAGTGGGTGGAATATTCAAAAGAATATGCTATATTTGAATGAAAATAGGGTAATTTAAATCAAATAAATTGATTTACATGTGCAACTTAACCAAGGTTGACTTACCCAAGGGTGGAGTCAAAAGCTAGAGGAATGGGGGATTAGTGTTAGGATTTGATTAATTTAGGATTAACTAACTTAGATGAAATTAGTTGATTGATGACATTTAATTTAAATGCTTGGGTTTATTTAAATCAAATGAGAGGCTTTTAGAAAATTAGTATTTTAATTAAATATATCGATTTATTTAATTAAAAGAGATGACATTAGTTAGCAGAAAGTGAATTAATCAAATAAACTTAGTTACTTGATTAATACAAGAATTTGATGATATTTGATCAAAATCAGATGCATAATGTCAGAATTATTTAAGTGTGTACATTTTTTCCCTCTTTGAAGTAGTGTACTAGTTTTGTTGGTTCAAAGAATAACACTGCCAAGATCGAAATTCAAAAAGTTCCTAATTTTTTTTGGATGCCCCAATGTTGCCCTAGGGGAAAGAGGTATCCTGGTACACTGCACCCTCAGGAGATCGAGGGAAAAGTTTTATTTGAGGATCAATCTTGCAAAAAAGAGGTTCAAGATGGATGTGTGGATGGTTGTGTTATGAGATGCTTAGATTAACAAATCTATATTATCCTAAACAACTTAACTGATGATGCAATGCTTGTGAGATGTTTGATGTTTATGCATGATGAGTATTTTGATGTTTTATCAATGCAGGATGGATGCATGTTATGATAGAATGTCAACATGAAAGAGGATAGAAGAATGAGAGGGATCAACCCTTGATTCCAAGAAGATGCAAAAGTCCAACATGTCTATGAGTTGTCAAGACTTTAATAGATATGGTGATAAATGATGATGGTGTGTTGCTTATATAGGGATTGGGGATGTAAATAGCATAACTTTCCTTATTTTTTATCACACACATAGATACGATGCATCAAGGTATAGAAAACCAGGATGGCATTGTATCTAGTGAGATGGAATTTGGCATGATAAACAGATAGGAGTATTCTTGTTCACACCTGACATACAAAAACCTCACTAGGATGTATTTCAAAAGTTTCAAACATCTCAGACAAAAACATAGAAAGCCATAACCTATCAATGAAATAGTAAACAAGTTGTCCAAAACTCCCTCCATACACAGCCACCAAAGTAAATATCACCAAGCTATATTACAAGAGTGTCCAACAAGAAAAATAAACAAAAGATAATAATCAATGCCCCATTCCTTTCTCTCTATATCATTTTGATTAGACATTATCAAGAGGTCATTGGAATGAGCACAATAAGATAAATAAAAAATAATAGATCAAATACACAAACAAGCCAATGTTCTTCATAACTCTAGCCAAAGGGATTTGTTTTGAGGATAAGAATCCAAAGTGATTGCTAATAGATAATTCTCATTGTAGGAAGGATGCATCCTAGGACATGTTAGTGGATGGTGGCAATTTTTTTTGCTTAGGATAATTGGCCAAAGTGTTTTTCCAATAGATAATGCCCATTGTAGGAAGGACACATCCTAGGACATATGCTATTGGATGGTGGCAAGTTGATAGGTTGTTCGAACAGGCCATTGATATAAGGGTTGATTGACATGTATGAGAATGATCAAGAGTTTGATTTTGCATTTAAAAGTTTGTTGTTTTGATTTTGATTTTACATTTGAAGTTTTATTTTGTTCATTGTTGTGGTTGTTTTTTGTTCATATTGCCAAAGGATGAAGATGATGATTGTTTTATTGTGGATGGGTGATTATTGAGGGTGAAGCGAAATGAGATAGATGGATATTTTTAAATATTTGGATGTTTTTGATATTTTAAAAATGTTATGAGGTTGTTTTGGTATTTTTGAGATGTTTTACGAATGTTTTGATTTTTAAAATTTCCAAAGTTTTTGGTGTTTTTTGAGATTTTGACCAAGAACCTAACCTAAAGACATATCCTAGGGACCTTGGGGGCTGATCAAAGGTTATCCTTGCCTACGTTATGCACGTAGAGGCCATGTAGTTCAACTAGCATAGACTCATTTATTGATGAGATGTGAACTAATGGATTGCTAATTTATTATGATAGAATCCTAAAGGACTGACCTAATGTGTCTCAGGGGCACATCGATGATGGACTTGCCTACGTTCAAAGCTCAGAGAATTGTAGTTCAACAAGATGACTCTGTTTTTTGACTTTTTGTGTTTTTGACCTATTTTGGGATTTTAAAATGTTTTGGATGTTTTTGGATTTTCTGATTTTAAGGAAGACTTCAAGAATATACATGAATCCAATCCAATGTAGGTATAAGAGCATGCCCTTGGTGTGATGCAATAGACTACTCTGATATAGGTAGGAAAAACTAAACTTAGAAATGTGCCAAGTAGTACTAGGAGGGATCATGATACGAACAGAGGATCAAACTATGCTGCGAATGCAAATAGGTGATGGAAGGATGTGATGGAATGCGATGGATAAATGATGTAGAACAATTCATAGAGATCATGGTGGATGGAAAGTTCTTATTTACATGAGGTTCTTATTTTCTAGGTTTTCACCAAGGTACTTGCCCAAAGTGCCACCGAAGTGGTTTTCACTAGAGGATGATTTTTTCTCTTTACTGTTTTCATTCCCTTTTCTATTTTTTTGGACTTTAATGTTTTTTTTTTTTAATTTCGAGATTTATACCTTGCAAGCTTATGCATAATTTTTTTTGATATGGGAGTTATTGATAGGCTCCTGTAGAGGCTCACTTTTGGGTGTTGATAGCTGATATGCTCCTAATTTATAGCTCGTTGTGATGATGAAGGGTGCCAACCAATTAAGTTAAAAATTTCCCTTGCTATAAGGATTTGGTACATTCTTCTGATTCTCCTTCAATATAATCTCTTCGACTTGAAAGGTTTGACTACTGATCTTCTTATTGTAGCTTCACTTGAGATGGTTCTAGTGGACTTGCAAATGGTTTAGGGCATCCATGCACTACTCATGTAGTAGTTCCAACTTGTTCAACCATGACACTCGATATTCTTCATCAGTGATGAGATTCTGCAATGATATTCTCAAGGATGGGAGTTTGATCTCAATAGGAAGGATGGATTTTTATCTGTAGACTAGGGAGAAAGGGGTTGCACCTGTCTCGAGGTGATCCCACAAAGTTGGTTTACAATTTATGGGAGATTCTAATTTTTGCTGAAATCACATATTTTTAGAAATTATAATGATTTAAGCCTTAAAAATTTCCATTTAAAGCATCCCAATTGAAGAGGGGTTGATCAAACTACCTTAGATCAAACCCCCTTGGATAGAACCCCGCTAGGTTTAAACCATACCTATAATGGAGTCTCCTTTACACCTATCAAAATGTTGATAAAAAACCACTTTTGATTTACCTTTTGGGGGATCAAATGAATTCATTTAAATTTTAGTTTTTGTAGGTATGTAGTCCTTATTATAATCTTCCCAAAAAGTATAATTTTAAATAAATTTAATTTTATTATTATATTTATTTTTTATTTCTTGTGAATGTAGGTTTTTTATCAAAAATCAAGCTCTCTATTCTACAAATGTGAAAAAATAGAGGATTACCAAAAAAAAAAAAATAGTGCACCAAATATTGAAGTCCTTGATCCAACAAAAAAAATAAATTGAATTTCAATACATAAAAAAAAGGTACGTGTTATACGGTCTGCTTATGTTTGAATTGTAATTGGTTTGACTTCAAAACTTGATTAAGGAAAAAATATTTAATAAAAAACTATCTAACCAAGTGGAAACACTAGATATCAGAGTTACAAATATATATTCAAAAGAATTATAATTTTACCCTTTATGGAAAAAAAATTATGCATTATACGGTGAGTGTCACTCCTTAAAAATGTTGTTTCCTGAAAAAAACTAGTTTTTGAGGGAGATGGAAAAAGAGGTGCAATCTGATTCCAAAAATTATGAAAAAAATATATTTAGAATCTACAAAAAAAAATTTATGAAACTCTAGTTTGCATCATCTTCAAATTCCTCATGGTTTAGTTGCTAAGGTGCCCAAAAGTGAAGATTTAGTTAGAAAAAAATATTTCAATGTCCAGTTTGGCCAAAAATTGTAAACCACTATTTTGGGATCAGGTGTAGGCATGCAAATACTTGTTCAGTATGCCCATGAGGAAGGATTCAATTGGAGGTGCTAGTCATGACCAACTTCATTGACTTTCTTCTTTAGGATTTTCAAGATGGTTTTATTTGTAGCCTCATCTTTGTTGTTTCCTTAGGGGTAGTATGGAGTAGAAAAGCGATGTTGGATATTGAAATTTGGGCATAGGTCTCAAACATCCTGGTTTTTGAAAGGTGTCCCATTATATGAGATAATGGCTTGAGGGACACCATAGCAACAAATAAGGTAGTTCAAGATGAACTTGGATATTTTCTTTGTTGTGATATAGGTCATGGGAATGGCCTTTATCCACTTCGTGAAGTACTTAGTGGTGGTGATAATGAACTTATATCCACTAGATGAGGTGAGGGTGATTTTACCAATGAGTTCGAGCCCCCATTGTGAAAAGTACCAAGTTGTAATGGTTGGGTGGAGCTCCTAAGTTGGTGCATGGATGAGATCCCTATGTTGTTGACACTACAAACATCTTCGGACACAGTTGTGAGCTTCCCTTTGCATTGTAGGCCAGTAGTACCCAGTCCTCAACAATTTCTTGGCCAAGGTTATACAAGTTGAATGTGAACCAAAAATGTCATTGTGTACCTTGATTAAAGTATCCAAATCTTCCTTAGTGTTTAGACATCGTAAAAGGGTTCCTTCAATACTCCTACAGTACATGGTGTCACCTAAGATAACAAAATAAGATGACTTCTTGAAAGATCTGGGGTGATATTGATAGGAAGGACTCCTATTCTTAGGTAGGTGTATATGTCATGGTACCGAGGGTCACCGGGACCAATGATTTCACACAAAAATTTAGACTTTGGTACCTCAAATGCAAGTACGAGAAGCTGCTCTACAAGGAATTCATGCTTATGGATGTTGCATGGGATATCTAGTAGCAATCCAATTGTTGTTTTAGCATTAGCTACTTTGTTGTTTTCCCTTGGTATTTTTTCAAATGTGATGTCAATGAAGAATTATTTAAGGCTTTCCACCAGTTTCTTGTATGGAGTCAATTTATTATCCTTTGTATGGTATTCATCATTGACCTAATTGATTATTAGTTGGGAGTCTCCATAGACCTTAAGTGCCATGATCTGCCACTGTACTCCTATCTTGAGTCCTCTAACAAGAGCCTCATATGTCTGACCACCTTAACTTGGTCAAAAATTCATGAAATTCAATTTTTCTTATTTTAATCCTATAGTATGTGAAGCATATAATGTGACGCATGTTTCAGATTCAAAACATGTGATACTGTTTGAAAGCTATAGATGTTTTTCAATCAACCTATCGATCAAGAATTTAGTCATAATTGAAATAGAAAATGAATAATAATTATTTATTAAATTCAAAGTAAAGAATAATTTATATTGGTGGAAAGTTGAGAATATCCATTAAAAACCATTTTCATTTCATCAATTTTGGGTTGAAAAAAGTTGTCAGTGACATACCCTACACATACCCATAATATCACCACTTTTTGGCCCATCAAGATTCTGTACATACCCATATGTCCAACCATATCGTGGAACTAGCCTACATCAAGATCCATTGGGATAAAGGATGTGGCTAATGCTTCTTCTAGAATTTTCTTGTGTATGGGTGATATTTTTAGTAACTCCATGATGGAGATCTGAGTGGCAATTCTTTTCAGCTGGTCCAAGACATTATAAACATTGGGAATGGATTTTGGATTAGAAGCTAGTGCCTTCTATGGTTGTGATGGTCTAGGGATGGTTACTCTTCTGCCATGTGTGGTGACTCTAGAGTCAGCTCGAGCTCCTTTCACATTGACAATAGTGACCCATTCATCTAAGGAAATAAAAACATGATCGTAAACATGGTTTACATTATTATACTTTGCATTTCCATTATTGTTCCCTTTATTGTGATATGGCATCATATTCATGTATATCTTAAGGACCTGATTTCATATAGGTTGTTCAATGTTTATGGTGTTGTCATCAATAAGGTCTTGGATTAAATTTTTCAGTCTCATGCAATTAGCCATTGGGTGACCATTGATTTTATGAAAATAACAAAGGTTATTTTCATTATACCATGGTGATTTCACTTGGGGCTCCTAATAATTCTCATAAATGCAGATTTTAATGAGATTCTCTTGTACCAATTTCTTCATGTAATGAAGGATTTTGGCTCTCAAATCCTTCGTGCACCTTCTAGGGTTTTTCACCTAGAAGGTGAGAGAATAGGGGCAAAAATATTCACTTCGATAACACTCAAGACTAATGTATGGATGAAAATTAAATGTGGAGTGTGTGTAAATGTGTCTAAATGCTGAAAAATTAATGAGAGTGTAGATTAAAGAGTGAAAACTAGTATAATGCAAAAATGAATAAGAAACCTAAGTAAATGAAAACATAAATGAATGAAACTTAATAGAATGCACCTAGAAGGTTGAAGAAGACTGGAAATTGATTTTGGGATGTTGATGATGATGTTTCTCAAGCCTAAGAAGACTCATTTGCCAGCTAGGGCGAATCAATTCCTATTTTGATGAAATCTTCAAGAAAAGGGATTTTGTCTTCCAAGAGATGAATCTAGAAAAATAAAGTTCAAGGCCTACAGATGGGACTAATTCTCCATGATTGGTGAACCAGTCCTCTTGCAATATTCTATAAAGTTAGGACTTGATTTTGTAGCTTTAGATCTGCAATCCCACCTTTTACAGGTGTCTGCTTCAGAAACTATAGAGATTGGGTTTGAAAATGACTTTTGTTGATGTCTTGACTTGAATGATGAAGAGAGGACTCTAACAACTTTGAAACTTGATCTTTAATAATTTCCAAGCTTCCTAAATCTACAAACACACAAGAAGAGAAGAGAAATTTTGAATGTTAATGCATGGGGGTTTGCTTTGGTCAAACCCCGTTTAGGTAATTAAACCAAAATGATGAAACAATAGAATGAAACATGCAACAATGGAATAAATTACCTTTCAATGATGATTGATCTTGTAAGTCTATAGCAGTACATATGAAATTTGTCCTTGAATGTCTTAGAATGCTAATTTAATGACTTGCAATGTGAAAGTCGTAACTTGCTTGATGAGTAAGATGGATGAAAGATGAAATATGATATGTGTGAGTGATATATCAAATGAGGAGAATAATACATATTTATACAAATATTGTGCCTTAATAACCATTCATACCTCATCACTGCCTGACATCAAGTATATGTTTTAATAAAAACCTAAAAGACATTTGAATTATTTTAAATTTTGGAGCAATGGGGACTCATTCGCCACCCATGGTGAATGGATCCCACCTAACACATGAATGTAAGTTTCAAGAAATAAATAGTATTTAATGTTGTTTGTCAGGAGTATATTCAAGAATACACTTAAATAAAGCATGTGAGTGTATAAAAGGGTCAAATAAGTCATAAGAAAGAGATAAATAAGTGGAATATGCCTAGAAAAGTGTGAATCTTTATCACAAGACTTTATAACACTTGAAAATAGGACTTGCTGATGTGTAAAGAGATGATTTTTAGGTGAATTATATTAAATAGATTCTAGAATAATGTGGAAATGTCTTACAACACTTCACAACACCTTCACAAGACTTCATTAAAAGAATTTTATTTAATTTACAAAGGACCAAGACAAAGTGTGGATGCATATAATGCCTCTCAACACCTAAATGAAGGCCTCATTAAGTCCAATTATCATGAATTATTCCACATCAAGAATAGGGCATTTTTTTCTAAGGCACATTTAGCCCCCATTTTAGTGAGAAGATGAACCTACTTCAAACTCACACTAAAGTAGACATTCAAGAGAGATCCACGTGTATTCTAAGCCCCCAAGATGCAAAATCATACGAAGGAAAGATAAAGAGAGAAACGACATATAGAAAAGATGTATTCACTTTGGGCCCATAGAACTTCAAGTCATCTACGAGGTGATAAGGCAACAACATACTCACTCTAGGGCAACAAAACTTCAACCTATCCGCGAGGTGAGAAATCCCAAAAGGAGATACATACGCTAGTTGGTATGCACTCACAAACATAAAAGTGGCTATGGGGAAAGTCATGCCGCTAGGTGCACTTCCCACCCAACCATGCCAAAGTTATACCTTGTGATAACTTTAACAAGGCACCAAAAAAAAAAAGGAAAATATTTTGATACTTAAAAATATTGTTAATGAAAAAAAAATGTAAAAATTGATCAAAGGGATTTTACTTAATTCATGTAATGTTTCATCTTAAGGAACATCACACCCAATGTATCCAAGAAAGGAAAAAAATGAAAAAGATCTCATCTTGTTACCAAGAGAGGAAAAATGCAAGGTCTCTATTGGCACTCTCAAATTTTGCAAATTTGAAGTGCCCATTTCAAAATTTTGCCTCTGCACTTTTCAAAAGTGCACCTCAAAATCTGCCTAGGTGAACTACTTTGGGAGGTCATATTTCAGAGCCTATCGATTTCCAAGCCAAACCCACTTTTGGATGCACTCATGTGACCTATGTGAGTATGCATGTCAATTTTCAACTTCCCATGATGAGCTTTGTCAAGGTTTTGAAAAGTGAAGCTGGAGGGTTTTTGCACTTTTCTAATATTTGCAAACTTTTAGTTTTCAAAAGTAGCCTCCTATTTGAGCTTGTATTTTACAACTGTATGACTATCAAGTGAAAATGATTGTTTCCCTCAAGTATCCATATCTAAATGACCTCACATGTCAAGTTCCAGGGCTTCACAATCCGATTTGCTATTTTTAACAAATCAAAACCAAATGCAATTTATTTAGTGATGGGAGATGATTCAAGAAAATGCATCTTGCACACTTGCTCACTGAACCAAAATGAACTACTGTGTCTGGTGGAATCCTCTCAGGAGTTGACTTGATATTTTTTTGAAGAGGTGATTGGATGAGTTTTAATTGGTTTAGAATAAATAATTGTTGTAGAAAGTTCAACCAGGAAACCTTGAGATTGAAAACTTTCACTTTGTGATCCCTTTCTCTGAGCCATCTATTGCATTCAATTTTCAGGTCTGAAGTCTACTTTCCTGCAATTTTTATGTATTCAAGAGGTCGTTTGAAAAGTTTTTAAAGTTGATTCTAGAGCCCATCTAGCCAGTTTTGCACATTTTGCAAGCACGTCAAAAAGCAGTTATTAATGGAAACCTAGTTCATGTTTTCACCGCACATGCACTGAGAAATTGTGTCAAGTCAATCTGAGCATTAAATTTGTATGATAATGATTTTTTTAGTCAGGCCCACATGGAGACCTGATATGCCTTACACAACTATGAAATGGTGTGAGTTTCAATATTGGTAATGGAGATGCAGTTAGTGATGTTATCACCAAAATCATAAGAATGCATGAGAATTCAAATTAATATGTAAATTTCCCTAGTGGTAAAATGTGGAGGCCAATGTTGACACAATGGAGGACAATATTGACTTGGATGCTTTGAATATGATGAGTGTAATCACACACACAAATTTGATCAAAGGACTTTGTAGATAACTCCCTTGGAGTGTTTTGATAAATAACTGTTAGTGCATTGCGTAGCTCAAGTTGAGGATATTTGAGGATTCTTTTGCTGATCTCCTTGGGAATGCAAAGACTAAGAGAACCCATGTCATTCTCCTCCAGTGTTATGTCCAAAAAAAAATGACCAAAGGGAAATGTAATGCAATAAAGAGTTTAAAGGCAACCATTAGTGACCAGTTGTGAGAGATGGGTGAACTTGTCACAAATTTGAAATGGAAGCTCGCACTTATTAAAGGAACTATCACCGGAGGACATAGGGGTAGTTTGTATTTTAAATCAATTTTTGAAAGATGAAATAGAAGCCCATATTGTAAAAAGGAGGAGGCATGAAAGCATACACAAAATAAATTTTGTGGAGTCTTTAGTAACTTTAAATCCAATGCTAATGGTAGGTGCACTACCATTTCTCCGATGTCAAAAGCCTCCAAAAAATGCATCGAAATGGGACGCTATCACCTAATGCATCTATTAAAATGAAGGAAGGGCACACATTCTATAAAGTGGAGATGTTTAAAATTCAAAAAAAATTAAAGAAAATGCATTAAAACTATGGAGGGCACCATCAGCATAGGAAGGCACACAGCTTGTATAGGGCCTCCCCATAAATATAATCTCATGGAATGCCAAATACAGGGAATGTTGAATAGAGTATAAACACCAAAGTGATTTATTAAAATAATTTCAGTGACTTTAAAAGCAAATGCCTTTGGCAGTTGAATGTCATGCATAGTAGAAAGAATACATGAAGGCCTCAGATGAAGGCACGCCATAGGAAGGGTGCTATAAATGCAAAGGGCTCAAGGCTTCCATGAGAAGGGACACCATCAAGGAATGTTTGTTGTGGCTAGTGTGCTAGAAAGAGGTGATTTATTTGTTTAATGCACAAATTGTATTTATTGACAAGTGCCTTAGAAAATTACAAGTAAATGCATAATGGAATAGAATGGGAGCAACCACACATATTGAAGGTAGAATGGTTTTTCAAATGAGACAACATGGAGCTCCATAAAGGCCACAAAGGCAATCTATAATTTTCATATAAAATGTATTCATTAAAGAGGCTTCAGTAGCTTTCAATCAAATGCAAACAATCTAAGAGAGAGAGAGCTTGATTGGAAGGATGTCATCAAATGAATAGAGGGTGCTAGAGAGTGAGGGCGGCCTGGTATGCATGTGAACATGTTTTAAAGAAAGCCCCAAGTGATAAATGAAGAAAGAAATCATTACTAGATTGAAATTTTTGCAAGGGATCTACAAAGAAAAATTGTCGCCATGATCAAGCAATGAGGACAAGTAGGAGAATGTCGAGCACATAGGAGATTAGGGAAAACTTGTAACAAAATAACAACAGATGAAGATCAACGGCTGGGAAATCAAGGGGAGATCCAGCCAAATCTGGACCCTTCCCTGCCAGCTCACCTAGAAAAGTTGCTCACTAGTTATTCATGTGGGGTCAGCATAAATGTGCCACGTGGCACAGGTGGGCCCAAAGTTGCCTTATTTTGAAACACATGGGTAAGAAAATATTAAAGGGGCGAGTGATATATTTAAAAGCTCTTATTTTCTTTTAAATATTTTATATTGCTTTGAATTCAAAACAAGGGGAAAATATTTAAATGGTGGGCTTGAAGTTATTCATTGTAAATGCATAGGTTAATTGTTTTACTTGGCTCGAGTGAGATATTTTAATCCCCACCTTTTTTAAAGCAATAGTTTTGGGTGTGAGGTAAATATTTTAAAATGAGATGCCAGATTGAACACATGGGGTAAGTATTTTCAACTTTTCCCACATTGGAGTAAAATTTTTATTTGCCTGGGGGTGGAGAGTCCAAAAATATTAAAGGGAAAATAAAAGAAAAGTGCAAATGCAAAGATTCTATGCAGCTGGGTATGAGTAAAATATTTTGCCCAAAGATAATTTAAAATCCTCATTATTAAGGGTAGAGATTTTAAAAGTGTGAAGAGAGGGGCACGAGTAAATCTAATATTTTCCTAGGTTAATGTAAAGTGAATTTAATATTCACTTTATGAGTAAACATCTTGTGCTGGAGAATAAAAGGAAAATATTTTAATGGAAGTTGGAGGTGAATTATTAAAGTTATGAAACTTTAATATCTGAAAAGTGAAAGTATAGTCTGCAACAAATAATGAACAAAAATAAAAGAGCAGAAAATAGTTTTCACGAGCAAGAAAGGATGAGAAATTTCTCACATAGTAGGTGAATGAAGTGAAATTTCTCCATATAGGCATGTTTTCTATTGTTGGGCAACTTGGTGCAAAGGCAGAATTGGAGGCAAGGTTTTTTGCTGTAGAGAGGAGAGAAGCTTTACAATTTTGTTGATCAACAAGAATAAAACTTCCATATGGCATCTCCAGATCAGCTTTAGGGCTTCTTCTGGAGCTTTTTGTTCTCCTATACCTTCTCTTCTCTCATGTAAAGGGTTTTGAGGTTCTGTTATGAATTTTATGTATGGGGCTGGGTATATAGAAAATGTTAAGTTCTAAGTCATAATTTGAGTCTGTAAGCTTCAATTGATGATTTCATGAGTAAATATTAGCCAGTTTATGCAAAAAAATCATGAAAATCATGAATTTAATCAAATTGTCTCCATATTTGTACATTTCAGTCATATAAATTCAACAATACAAAGCGTATTAGACTTTTTCATCTCAATCTCTTGAGATTGTATTATCTGTTCATGGTTTTGTTTCAATGAAATGGTTAAAATACTTTGAGTAGATAATTGTGATTTTGAATGCATAGGTTGGATCTAATAAGAAGAATTTGATTGATAACAGAAGAGGGTATGTTAGTGTAAGACACTAACAGTTGATGCAAGGAATTAACAATTTTAAATTTGTTGGTTGACTTTCATTTGATGATGAATTCTCTTTATGTGTTTGACTCCATGGCCCAGAATTAGGCATTGATTTATCTTGCAGCTTAGTGCATCTCAAAAACAATTTATAAATTCAAAATCATTTTAAATCACTATTGTTGGTTGAGGTTTTGTGTTGATTTCTACTTCTGAATTGCTAAGTAAGTGCTGAGTTACTGAGAATTTAGCCATATTTGAGGTTGTCAATGCTTTTCTTGGTTTATTTTCTTTGGGAGTTATCTACTATAAAAAGCAATGTTTTTGCATAGTTGCATTTAAGTTGTAGGCATTATATAGGTTAACCCACCTTGGTCTTGCAGAGCCAAAAGTGTAGAAGATCTTAGTCTCTGACTAAATCTTGTTAGTTGGCCAAATCAACCTTTGATTCCGAGCATAAGACATTGGCTAAGTCTTTATAATTTAAATGATCTATTCGATTTGGAGCACCAACAAAATGGTGACTCTGCTCAGGAGAATTTGAGAAAATTCTCATTGAAGAATATAGAAACAGAGTCATATCATTTGCATAGAGTCATATTATTATTTTCCATTCTGAATTTGGTTCAAATATTGAAGGATTTCAAACTTGGAGAGAGAATTTGTTACAGTGAACTTGAATATTTCAAGATCCATGGTGATCTACTGGTGAAAGGAACTCAAAAATAAATTTATCTATGAAAGAGCTTCATGTTGTTTGAAGTTTAGTCCTCTAAGAAGAAAGGTAGGGACTCTATCAAAAGAACATGTTGAAGATGTGAGGAAAAGTTCTAGATCTACAATATTTCCATAATAATTTGCAGCAACTGCAATGTTTCTAGGTATTCTTCACATATTTGAACTTCTTAGGAAAAAACTTTGGTTCCCTATTGAGTGATTATAACTAATAGAGGGAAAGGATAGTAAATTTACATTTGCACTTCCATTTGCTAGATCTATTGAATGTAATTGCAGTTCCATTGAAATATTTTTGTCTAGTGCTCAAATATTTGCTAGTTTGGATGGTTAGAATGCATTTGTATATCTTGTAGATTTCTATCCATTTGCTTGTGTCAGCAATTGTACTAATGATCCTTTATTTGGCCATGGTCATGTTTATGCACAATTAGTTGAGTCCTGATTTTCAAATATCCATGGATCATTAAGCCATAAGAGGCATTGTCAAGAAACCTCAGAAGTCTGATAGGAACCCAAGGGTTAATAAGCCTAGTTTTACCCCAGAATGGGAAGTTGTATTTGAAATAGGACTTAGAGAAGTGGATGAAAGGCATGAGATGCTTTTACAAAACCAATTAAGAAATGATCATACTATGTCTATTTTCCAAGTTAGTGTACCTTTTGTCAATTCCTTTGATCCATTGTATGCTCAATCAAATTTGTCATGGATTGATTACAAAGCTAAGAGTATGCCAGCTCAAGTTTACAAGAAGATGCCTAGATTTAATGGATACAATGTATGTGAAGGAGATGCACATGTCAAAAAATTTCCTAGGGTCATGAAGATACATTCATTTGGATATCAAGACATGTGGATGAGATTTTTTACCAGATCTCTTGAAACTAGAGCTAGGGATTGGTATTTAAGTTTACCTGAGAAGTCATTTCCTTGTTGGGACAAATTAGTGAATGCTTATATAGAATAATTTACAAGAGACCCTTCTGACCTTGTCATGAGGTTAAACAAAATCAAGAAAAAAAATGAAGAGTCAAGTGTTGATTTCAGTCATAGATTTTCTATTGCTCTATCACTAATCCCAAATAATTTTAGACCTAGTACTCCTAATTGTATCCATATGTATTTTGAAGCCTTTGAGGAAGGATCTAGTGCATTGTTAAAAGATTTCAGAATATTGAGTATGCAAATGGCTTACACAGTTCTAGATAGCTTGGAGAAGCAGAGGAATGAATATGTAAAAAGTTTGTTGTCCTCACTTATGGGTAAACATGCTGATGAAATCAGCAGCTATGTGGATTCAAATGATCAGAGGTTTTCAGAAAAATGAATAATTGAGAAGCTTGAAGAGAAGAATGATGTATCATTGAGTAATGAGAAAGTTGTCTTTGAACAACATACAAATGAAATGCACCTCACTAAGAATTTCAGCCTTAATGATGAAAGACATGATGAGAGGAATGAAACATTTGAAGTTTCTTCCATCTCCTTTGAAGATGCAAAAACAAAGAGCAGATTTTTTGTAGCAAATGAAGGCTGCAATGATACAGATGATATTGAGAGTGTTTTTTCCTCTATGGAATTTGAATATACAGTTGAAGATCATACTAATTCTAATGTTTTAAGTCTTCCTGATAGGAGAAATGGGATCCCAAGTCTTCCAAGCCAAGAACAAGATGACGGATATGATTTGGATTTACTTTTTGAAGAAGAGATATGTGATCAACAATCTTATGATACAATTGATCATGTCTATTCTACATGTGTTGAATGTAGTCTTGATACAAGTCTCCATAATGAGACAAAGGAATTTTCTAATTTAATAAATTCTCTTGAGAACATCAGTTTATTAGCTACAAGTGAAGAGGTATATAATGAATTTCAGTTGATAGGATCAACCACAAGCAGCTACAATGGAGAAGTCATTGGTGATTTTTAGTTTGACAATGAAAATGATAAGCTTAGTGAAGACACCCAATCCAATGTTGAGATGCAAGAAGGTGTGGATTGTTGTTATGACAGCCTAGAATTTAGTAAAATGAACAAGTGGACAACCTTTTCTCTATGATAGATTGTGACTATGTTCTTTGATAAGGTTGTTGGAAATCCAATCTCTTATGATTGGGGAGATCTAGTTTATGATCAACCCATTGAGTTCTCAGATTTTGAAGATGAAGACATCATGTAATATCCTAATCTACAATTTGATAATGCATCCAATTCAAGTGAAGGTCAAGAAGAGGAAGTGGTTGAAGGAATTGTTCAGAACAATGATCTATTGAGCAGTGAACAAATATCAAATTTGTTGACCACTAAATATCAAAAATGTGCATATGAGAATAACTCTCATTTGTTGTGTGCTTCCCACATTGACTTTGACAGTGATGATGATATTCAAGATGCAAGGTATGATGCATATGTTTTTTATTCTTCTTTTGATGATGAAGACAAGCAACCATTTGATTGCAATGACGCATTGTATGATGAGTATGACAATGTGCATACTGATGCAAACTCAAAAATCTATTTTGATGAGTTTGAAGTAGCTAATAACCATGAGGATTACATATCTAATGAGCCAAATATTGAAGATATTAATGTAGATTTGGACAAGTCTTTGTTTGCTAACTTGAATGAGCCTAGTCATGAATCTTTGAATGTGAATATGGATGTTGATTTCAATGAGTAATTAGATTATCTTTCTGAACCAAAATTGCTTATTTCTGAGCAAGCTTGGGATGTTGAAGATGTTGATACCTTATGTTCAGAGGATGATGATATGACTACAAATGAGGACAAGTTAGAATTCTTTGATGATTCTCTATACTAGCATGATGGAGGAGTGTTCACAAAGTGTGGCAATGTGCAAAACATTGAAGAATGATGTCTTCAACTTAAGAGTGATTTATATGATGACTATGATAATTTGTTGCCACATGATAATCAAAATTTTGAAAGTATTTATGAGTTTCAGTTGCATAGTGACTATGAACATGTTGATAATGTTGTATATGAATGCCTAGTAGGAGGTGCCAGCATGTTTAATCAGACAGATGGTTGTGATCAAACTATGCTCTCATATGGTCTTGATGACCATTCTCAAATGTTGCCACTTGATACAAAATCAAAAAATGAAGAGAGTGGCAGTGATGTGTCCTATTTGATTTGGTTGCCACTTGATGACAAAGCTAAACATGAAGCAAGTTTTCACTTGTATAAAGGCAACTTGATACTTGTGTTTACAGAAGTGCAGTTACATATGTTGTTGTGGTTTGAAATAAGAAAGAATGAGTTGAGGGAGATCAGTATTTTTACAGAATTGTGTTGGAAAAAGGTAAATATTGACTCCCCTTTTTCATTTGGTGTCCTTAGGTCACTAGATGAATTTGAAAAAGAAGGTTGAATAAAGGAGTAGTTTCAGAACACATAATGGACTCAGTAGTTGGTCTACTCCCCAGAGACCTGGATTCTTGATATTCCCATAGGGGGCATACATCCCTAGTTGGAGCCACTATTGGTAGTCTCAAACTTTGCAAATTTGAAGTGCCCATTTCAAAAAAAGTCCTTTGTACTTTTTAGAAGTGCAACTCAAAATTTGCCTAAGTGACCTACTTTGGGAGGTCATATTTAAGAGCCTATTGATTTCCAAGCCAAACCCACTTGTGGACCCACTCATGTGACATATGTGAGTATGCATGTCAACTTTCAACTTCCCATGATGAGTTTTGTCAGGGTTTTGACACTTTTTTGATGTTTGTAAACTTTCAGTTTTGCAAAGTAGCCTCCTATTTGAGCTTGTATTTTGCAACTGGATGACTGTCAAGTCAAAATGATTGTTTCCCTAAAGTCTCCATATCTAAATGACCTCACATGTCAAGTTTTAGGGCTTCATGATCCGATTTTCTATTTTTAACAGATCAAAACCAAATGAAATTTATTTTGTTTTGCATCTGGATTCTTGACAGCATTTTAGAGAGGTCAATTTTGACCTTCAATATTTTGTGATGGGAGATGATTCAAGAAAATTCTTCTTGCATAGTTGTTCACTATACCAAAATGAACTACTGTGTTTTTTGGAAGCCTCTTAGGAGTTGATTTGATACTTTTACGAAGAGGTGATTGGATGAGTTTTAATTGGTTCAAAACAACTGACTGTTACAGAAAGTTCAACTAAGCAAATTTGAGATTGAATAACTTTCACTCTGTTATCCCTTTCTTCAAGCTGTCTATTGCATTCAATTCTTAGGTCTTAAATCTGCATGCCTACAAGTTTTTATGTCTTTAGGAGGTCGTTTGACCAGGTTTTTAAAGACAATTCCAAAGCCCATCTAGTCAGTTTTGCAGATTTTGCAAACATGTCAAAAAATAGTTTTTAAGGGAAACCCAATTCATGTTTTCACTTCACATGCACTTAGAAGTTCTATCAAGTCAATCTGGGAATTAAAGTTGTATGAAAAAAAAATATTTTTTAGCTAGGCCCACATGGAGACTTGACGTGCCTTACACAAATATGAAGTGGTGTGAGTTTTGATATTGGTAATGGAGATGCAATCAGTGATGTCGCCAAAATCATAAGAATGTAGGAGAATTCAGATTCATATGTAAATTTCCCTAGTGGTGAAATGTGGAGGCCAATGTTGACACAATGGAGGACATAATTGACTAGGATGCTTTGAATATGATGAGTGTAATCACACATACAACTTAGATCAAAGGACTTTGTAAGGGACTTTGTGGATAACTCATTGGGAGTTTTTTGATAAATAGCTAGTGCTTGGAATAGCTCAAGTTGAGGATTCTTTTGTTGATCTCCTTGGGAATGCAAGGACTAAGAGAACCCATGTCCCTCTCCTCCAATGTTATGTCCAAAAAACAAATGACCAAAAGGGAAATGCAATGCAATAAAGAGTTTAAAGGCAACCATTAGCACCCACTTGTGAGAGATGGGTGAACTTGTCACAAATTTGAAATGGAAGCTTCCAATTATTAATGGTTCTATCACTAGAGGAGAGAGGGGTAGTTTTGTATTGCAAATGAAAATTTGAAAAATAAAATAGAAGCCCATGTTACAAAAGGAGGAGGTGCCAGAGCATACACAAAATAAATTTGGTGGAGTCATTAGTAACTTTAAAGCCAATACTAATGTCAGTTGCACTACTAATTCTCCAATGTCAAAAGACTCTAGCAAATGCATTGAAATGGGACATTATCACTAAATGCATCTGTTAAAATGAAGGAAGGGCACACATTCTATAAAGTGGACATTTTTAAAAGTAAAATTTTTTTAAAGAAAATGCAATGAAATTATGGACGGCACCATCAACATAGGAAGGAACATGGCTTGTATAGGGCCTCCCCATAAATATAATCTCATGGAATGCCAAATGCAAGGAATGTTGAACATGATATAAACACCAAAGTGATTTATTAAAACAATTCCAATGACTTTAAAAGAAAATGCTTTGGCAGTTGAATGCCACACACAACAAAAAGAATACACGAAGGCCTCAGATGAAAGCACACCATAGGAAGAGTGCTATCAAGGCAAAGGGGTTGAGACTGTCATCAGAAGGGATGCCATCAAAAAATGTTTGTTGTAGCCAATGCATTATAAAGAAGTGGTTTCACTGTTTAATGCACAAAATTTATTTATTGACAAGTTCCTTAGAAACTTACAAGTAAATGCATAATGGAATAGAATGGGAGCAATCACACATATTGAAGGTAGAATTCCTTTTCAAATGAGATAACATGCTGCTCCATAAAGGCCACAAAAGAATGTTGCAATCTTCATATAAAATGTATTCATTAAAGAGGCTCCAGTAGCTTTCAATCAAATGCAAACGATCTAAGAGAGAGAGAGAGCTCGTTTGGAAGGATTCCATCAAATGAACAGAGGTTGATGGAGAGTGAGGGTGGCCTAGAGTGCATGTGAACATGTTTTAAAGAAATCCCCAAGTGATAAATGAAGAAAGCAACCATTACCAAATTGAGAGTTTTGCAAGGGATCTACAAAACAAACTGCCACCATGATCAAGCAATGAGGAAAAGCAGGAGAATGTTGAGCACAAAGGAGATGAGGGAAAAATTGCAAAAAAATAATAGTAGATGAAGATCAACGACTAGGAAATCAAGGGGAGATCCAGCCAAATCTAGAGCCTTCCCCACCAACTCGCCCAAAAAAGTTGCTCACTAGTTATTCACGTAGGGTCAGCATAAATGCGCCACATGGCACAGGTGGGTCTAGAGTTTCCTTATTTTGAAACACATGGGTAAGGAAATATTAAAGGGGTGAGTGATATATTTAAAAGCTCTTAGTTGTGTTTAAATATTTTATATTTCTTTGAATTCAAAACAAGTAGAAAATATTTAAATGGTGGGCCCAAAGTTATTCATTTTAAATGCATGGGTTAAATGTTTTACTTGGCTTGAGTGGGATATTTTAATCCCCACTTTTTTTAAAGCAATTTTTTTGGGTGTGAGGTAAATATTTTAAAATGAGATGCTAGATTGAACACACAAGGTAAGTATTTTCAACTTTTCCCACACTAGAGTAAAATTTGTATTTGGTTGGGGGTGGAGAGTCCATAAATATTAAAGGGAAAATAAAATAAAAGTGCAAAAGCAACGATTCTATGCAGTTAGGTATGAGTAAAATATTTTTCCCAAAGATAATTTAAAATTCTCATTATTAAGGGCAGAGATTTTAAAATTAAAGTGTGAAGAGAGGGGCACAGGTAAATCTTTTATTTGCCCAAGTTAATGTAGAGTGAATTTAATATTCACTTTATGAGAAAACATTTTGTGCTAGAGAATAAAAGGAAAATATTTTAATGGGAGCTAGAGGTGAATTATTAAAGTTGTGAAACTTTAATATCTAAAAATTGAAAGTATATTCTGCAAAAAATAATTAACAAAAATAAAAGAGCAGAAAATAGAGTTTTCACGGGCAAGCAAGGCTGAGGAATTTTTCACACAATAGGTGAATGAAGTGAAATTTATCCACATGGGCATGTTTTTTGTTGTTGGACAACTTGGTGCAAATGCAAAATTGGAGGAAAAGTTTGTTTCTATAGAGAGAGGAGAGAAGCTTTACAATTTTGTTGATCAATGGGAATAAAGCTTCCAAATGGAATCTCCAGATCAACTTTAGGGCTTCTTCTAGAGCTTTTTGTTCTCTTATATCTTCTCTTCTTCTCTCATTTGTAAGGGTTTTGAGGTTGGTTTCTGAGGTTCTATTCCGAATTTTATGTATGGGCTGGGTAGATAGAAAATGTTAAGTTCTTAGTCATAATTTGAGTCATAAGCTTCAATTGTTGATTTCATGAGTAAATATCAGCCAGTATATGCAAATAAATCATGAAAGTCATGAATGTCATCAAATTGTCTCCATATTTGTACATTTTAGTCATATAAATTCAATAATAGAAAGAATATTTGAGTTTTTCATCTCAATATCTTGAGATTGTATTGTCTTTTCATGGTTCTATTTCAATGACAGATAATTGTGATTTTAAATGTGTAGGTTGGATCTGATAAGAAGAATTTTATTGATAACAAAAAGGGTATGTTAGTGTAAGACACTAATAGTTGATGCAAGGCATTAAAAAATTTAAATCCACTAGTTGCACTTCATTTGCTGATGAATTCTCTTTATGTGTTTGACTCCATGGCCCATAATTAGGCACTGATTTATCTTGCAGCTTAGTGCATCTCAGAAACAATTTATAAATTCAAAATCATTTTAAATCCCTATTGTTGGTTAAGGTTTTGTGTTGAGTTCTACTTCCGAATTGCTGAGTAAGTGAATTGAGTTACACAGAATTTAGCTAGATTTGAGGTTGTCAATCCTTTCCTTGGTTTAGTTTGATTGGGTGTTATCTATTATAAAAATAAATTCTGTGTGAAGTTGCATTTAAGTTTTAGGAATTGTATAGGTTGACCCACCTTGGTCCTACATAGCTAGAAGTATAGAAGATATCAGTCTCTAATTGAATTTTGTCAGTTGGCCAAATCAACCTTTGATTCTGAGCATAAGACATTGGCTAAGTCTTTAGGATTCAAATGATATTTCGATTTGGAGCACCAATAGTCTCATCCTAAATAGCATTGTACCTAATGCCTCTAAGACAAAAAATCACAAGAAAAAGAAAATCACACAATGAAATGTGAGCCGTGATGTATGCCCCCACTTTAAAGCAATTGTGAGCACACTTACTAAAATAAATTGCTTTAAAGTAGAACAAAAAGAAGACATAAGAGCTTACTCAAAAATCCCTATGGCAAGTCATATGTTTCTGATAAGCTATGCCATGAATAGAGAATAGTATGTTATATGCAAGCCTACTTAAGGAATGTCATCCACATCTCAAGCTTGCTCTTATTTTTTAATGAAAGGTTAACAACTAACCAAAGCAGGCAACAACAAGTGACATACAAGAATAAGGCTACACAACCCCTTGCCCCCACTTAGTGCAAGAAAAACGTGAGCTAAAATGATTAGTGAAAAGCATGCAAGAGTGAAAATCAAGAGGAAGTAGATGCCCCCACATAGGGAAGCATACCAAATTCTTGAACGTATCTTATTTTATGTCTCAAAAGCATGACATTCATTAGTGGAGTTAGTATGAACTCTATGATATGCATAGTATGAAGTCTTGGAATAAAATTTTGTTCAAGTTCTTGGAGGGAGAGTTATTAATTTATCATGGATAAGTCTTAACAAGATACTTTCTTGATCAAGAGGAAAATAGAGATCTTTCATAGTAGGTGATGTCATACTTACATAAGACTCAATAGATTGTGAGATGTTGTCTTCTTCATTGTAGGAGGAGACAAAATATAACAAAGGAAAATCATGCGAAATTTACAAGATAATAGTTTGAATGTTTTGAAAAGGATGGTGTATTTCCACTAGAGAGCAATCAAGAATTTTGGCACAATATGATGTCATTATATTCTCTCTAAGAGGAGAGTTTTTAGGAGAACAACAAGCCACATCCTTTTGACAAGGAATGATTTTTTCTCTCATTACTACTTCATTACCAATAGGGGAATGATCAGTAAAGAGATGATGAGGAGGGGAATAATGAGCATAATAAGATGTGAGGAGAGTTTCAAGTATCATTAAGGATTCATTCTCTTGTGCCATATTATCTACCCTACAAGGAGAGCTTGTAATATGTTCATCCAAGGTTGAAATTTGTAAAGTAGCTTCTTCACAACTAGAGGAAGCATCAAGGGAAAGACTATTATTATTTGAAAATAAATCTTCCCAAAGGATAGGAACATTCGGGAAGGGACAATCAAAGCTATCTTGATTTGTAATAGGGATGTCTACTAATACCAAGCTATCCTCTGTACATCGAGAAGGGGTATTAGGAGATGAAAAAGTTTGATTGTCATGACAATGGAGATTTGGTAAGGTGGTGTTGAGGAGTGTGTCTATGATTTATTTCTCTTGTTGTGTAAAGTCATCCAAAGGGGAATAAGAACAATCAAGACCATCAAGACTTGTAACATCTTGCACCAAGATACCATCATCACTAAGAGGAGAGGTGTCAAGAGAGGAAAAAGTATGATTATTATGATTGTCTACATTACCATTCACATGAATGGGTAATGTAAAATTAAGGATTTCATTGATGGATTGTGTCTTAAAGTCCCTATTATGGTTGTGAAAAGTAAACTCATAAAGGGGAATAGTATGTTTATACAATCCATGTTTAATTAAATCAAGAGAACATCTTTTGAAAGAAAAGATGATGGAATTAAATAAAGTTCAATGCAATGTAATTATCTATATTGAAATGAAATTAAGGAATGCCTAAAATGAGCTAATTGAAGGAAATTTTAATAAAATGCATGCTATAGAAATGAATTTTATTGATATATATAGGTTAAGGCACCAATCAAAAGCCTAAAAACAAAATTATGAGATCTGTAAAGTGTTGCTTTAGATTTCAAAAGGGAATGATTCACCCAAGGTGGCGAATGAGCCTCAGTATGGACCTTTTTCAAAATTTTCAAAAATTTGAGACCGATATTTATGAATTATGAGAGCCAATATGCAAAACTTAAATGAAAAATGTAGAATTTCAGTAAATCTAAATGAATTTAGATTTTCCAAATTCAATCTAAACACACTTTTTATGAATGCAAGATTAAGCACCTAGCATGTAAACTCTAATTCAAGCTAGATCTTCAAGTTAGAAAATAGAAGTATTTGAGAAGTCAGGTTCACCAAAATGTAACGAAGGATTTTTTCTCTCAAATCCTTCATGTACCTTCTATATTTTTTCACCTAGAAGGTGAGAGAATAGTGAACCATAAATTTGTGGACCCAATGGGCTCTCTAGATCTTATAGGGATTTTCACCTAAAAGGAGAGAGATTAGATCCAAAAATGCTAGGGGTTCATTCAATTTATGTAATATATGATGTTATAATTCCTAAATGAACTAATCTAAATGAAATTGAATGGTTGAAACTAATGAAAATGAATGTAAAACTAAGATTTAAGCTATGTTTGAAAACACACTATGATATGCAAACAACAAAAAAAATTGAAGAAAACATGCAAAACAAAAGTAACAATGATGAATTTGACTACACCTAGATGTAAATTACTGAGTTGGGATTTTTGGAATGCTGAATTAGTTTACTAAAATTTCATAGAGGGACTCATTTGCCCAGCATGGTGAATCAATTCACCTATTGATGAAAAAGGTGTCGAGAGCTAATTTCAGAGTCATCCAGAATATGAAAAAATTCATATTTTTTAGGTCTCAAGTGGGACTCATTCGCCAAGCATTGTGAATTAGTCCTCTCCAATATTTCTAGAAAATTAGGAGACAACTCTGCAACACTAGATCTAGAAATGTCTGATTGTTAGGTTGTCAATGTCAATTCTATAGGAAACAGACAAAAATCATTCAACAAGCTTGAAATAATGATGAGTTGACTTGAAACACCTAATTGACTTTATTTCCTTTTTTCAACACCATTAAACTTGTCAAATTTGCAAATAAAAGGTTACAAATACACATGCAAAGGGAAAAAATGTTCAATGGTTAGCGAATAGGGGTTTGCCTTGGTCAAACTCCACTTTGGTAATCAAACCCAATAAAGATGAATGAAATATAAAGAAAATGATAAATAAACAACATGAAAGTGTTACAAACTTACCAAAATCCTTGAATATGCAAGTCTAAATCAATGTCAATGGTAGCTCTAAAGTGCTTCAATAATTACTTGATGATGTATTGCAAATGCTTGATTGAATGCTTGAATGAATGAAAAAATATGCTTAGATATATTGGAGATGAAAAAATGAGGTGAAAATAACTTATTTATATCAATCTTGTGCCTTAGTTATTGTTCATACATCATCACAGGCCAACATCAAGCATATTTTTGACTAAATCCTGAAATATATTTAAAATATTTTGAATTTTGGAGCCAAGGGGGACTCATTCGCTAGTCATGGTGAATGGGTCCCACCTATGACATGAATCTAGGTGTTGGAAATTAAATGTCATTTAATTTTATTTGTTAGGAATATATTCAAGAATATACTTAAATAAAGCATGTGAATGTATAAAGTAGTCAAATAAGTCATGACAGAGATAAATAAGGGGGAATATGCCTAGAAAAGTGTGAATCTTTATTACAAGACTTTACAACACTTGAAAATAAGACTTGCCGATGTGTAAAAGGATGATTTTTAGATAAATTATATTAAATAGAGTCTAGAATAATGTGGAAATGTCTTATAACACTTCACAACACATTCACATGACATGAATATTTAAATTTTAGTATTAAAATAAGCATGTTCAAGCCATGTTACAACATAAAATAAGAGAAAAATATATAAAACACAATGAAACAGGATCTAAAAGGCCATGAAAATGACAAGTAGCCATTTTTCTATGGCACATTTAGCCCCCACTTTAGTGAGAGGAAGAACTTGCTTTAGACTCACACTAAAGTAACCATGATCATCGAGAAGAGTATTCAAATGCACTTACGTTAACAAGATGGAATGACAACAATAAAGAGGGATGGTCAAGCCCCTAGGATGAAGATCCCATGGAAAACAAAGCATAAGAACAAAGTGAACACACAAGTGCTGAGAAAATTAGATCAAGCTTCGATCATCAATCCAACTAGTTGTGAATTGGATCTATGAAAAAAGAGAATGTATACTCACTCTAGGCCCATAGGAATTTAAATCATCTACGAGGTGAGAAGGGACAAAATATACTCACTCTATGGCCATGGAAATTCCAATTGTCTACGTGGTGAGAGATCCCAAAAAGAGATACATACGCTAGTTGGCATGCTCTCACAAACACAAAAGTGGCTATGGGGAAAGTCATGTTGCTAGTTCGGCTTCCCACTCAACCATGCCAAAGTTATACCTCTTGATAACTTTAACAAGGTGCCACAAAGCCAAAGGAAATGTAAATGTTAAGCTTTAAACAATACAACACTATAGGCATGCAAGTTATGTTATGCAAGGTGGCCAAGAAATGTGACAATATAAAATGAAAAAATGTAATGTGAAATATTGTTCAAAGGATTCTTGTTCTATTTATGTAAGGTCAATCACTTAGGGAACATTATGTCTAATGTATCCAAGAGATGACCAATCAAAGAATAGTAAATTCACAACTTAAGGGATGTAGTGCATCGCATCAACCACCAAGAGGAATGTAATATGCTAAGAAATATCAAAGTTATGAAGGACATCACACCCAATGTCATCCACAAAGTAATGAAAACATCATATAAATGATAAGGCTAAACTAGGAACAAAGAATGAAAATAATTATAGTATTGTATGCCTCCCATTTTGAAGGAATTGCTACACATCGTGTGTGAGAAATTACTTTAAAGTAGAAGAAAGAGAATGCAAAGAAAAACAAGACATGAGAGCCAACTAGGAAAGCCCTATGCCAAGTCATATGTTTCAAAGTTAGGCTGTGACATGTCAAGGAAAATGAAAAGAAAAGAAAAGAAAGAAAAGGGAGTTTCCCCCCAAAAAATAAAATACACCAAACACATAAGGGATCTATGGATTTTGGGTCAGTATGTTCTTTGCTACAATGTTTTTTCCTGAAATATCATGGAACAATCATCATTCCTCGGATACATAGAATGAGAAGAATGACACACAGAGAGCGAAAACAAAAGAAAAACAAAGATTCATTTTGGGTCAACATGGAAGAGGCATTGTGGTCTTGATGCCTTGCATCGTCCCCAAAAGGAAAACAAAAGCAAAAAGAAAAGAAAATGAAAATGACTTTTGGGTCAACATGAAAGAGACATTTTGATCTCAATGCCTTGTGTCATCCCCAAAAGGAAAAATGAAGAAAATAAAAAGAAAAGAGACCTTGTGAGTAAACATGGAAGAGACATAAGGCATCTCTATGCTAGGCATCATCCCCAAAGGAAAAACACAAAACAAAAAAAGGAGAAAAAGACAAGGACCATTTGGGTCAACATGGAAGAGACATAGGACATCTCTATGATTTATGTCATCCCCAAAAGGAAAACAAAAAAAAGAGAAAAATAAAAAGTACAACATATAGAAGAATGGAGATACAAATAGAAAAAGTGTACAAAGAGAGAGAACATCAAATGCACGATAAGGGGGGAAACAATACACACATAAAAAAGAAAAAGGAGAAAGGAAAGAAAAGGGCTAGCAAGGAAAAGGAAAATCAACAATCTAATAGGTCATCAACCTCCCAATCATGCTCATCATATTGCAAAGGCTTTTGACTATCCAATGGAGGAATTGAAAGTGCCAAGCTAGGAGAATCACTAGGTTGTGTACTTGGTATGAGAGATTTATTGTCTAAGCTCATGGAAGAGGAGAATAAAGAATTCAAAATATTGTGCGTGCCTCTTCACCAGTTTTAGCAAACTCTTCATCATCATCCTAATCAAGATTAAAGACTACAGGAGGACAAAGAGTGATTAACAAGGAAGGATGTATCAGCAATGGTGGTTGTTGGGTAAGTTTAGGTTGTTGTGATAGTGGTGATGGACTATCTTGCGGTATGTCAAGAGAATTTTTAGGAATTATTTTCATCAAGGGGGGAGGTTGATTTTCTTTATTTGTTTCAATTTGCATTTTTCTAGAAATAAAATGACAACGTCGTCGATGCTCTCATTTGTGGGCTTATCCTAGATTCTACCAGCTATGTAGAGAGGACCATTAGGAAGTTTTGGTAAGATGTCTTTATCAAAAAAAGTGATATAGAGAGATTTATTGGATTGGCCCTTATGAGGGATAACATCTATAGTAGCTATGAGATTATCCATAGGACTACTTTCAATAACCATTGGAGATATATCATGTTGCTTATTATGTGTATCAATAGTCATTACATTGGTTTTAGAAGGCTCTCTAGCCTTGACAAATGAAGTGGTATGTTTAGGCATAGGGTTGGTGAAAATTTGTAAATTTTGGTTAGGTGGTGCAATGGATTTATTGCCTCTATCATTAACACCCGTAATGGAAAATTCACCTAAATCAATGAGGTCTTGAACTAAATGTTTTAGATGCTTGCAATGTTTAGTGTCATGCCCATTTTGATGATGGAAGTGACAATAAGGATTAGGCCTGAAAGTGGGTGCTAATGGTTGGTTTGGATCAAGCAAGTGGATGGGTGGCGAAGTAAGATTGTGTTTTTGGATTAATTGGTTCATTGTATTATGGAGGGAATTAGGTAAAGGAGTGAATTGTCTATTAGGTTTCCCATAATGAAAAGGCATAGTTGTCTTAACAGCGGCCATGGAATTTTGAACTTGTTGGGTGGGTTGTGGTTGAAAAGGTAGATTAAACTGTAAGAAGCCTCTATTCGGTCTACAAAAGTTTTGACTATTATTATTGTTTTGATTGTTGTTATTGTTATGGTTGTGATTGTTTCTTTTGGTTTTTTCAGCTCGGCTAGAAGTGGATGTGGAATCATGACTTGAAACCAAGTTATGATATTCACACAAGGTTGTGCATAAATCCATAAACAAAGAAAATTTCATCATAGTTAACTTATCCTCAAGGTGTCTATTCAAATTATCAATGAACATATTTTGCAGATGTGCATTAGGAATCTTAACATCTATTTGGTCATACACAAATTGATGACACAAAATAAAATCAGTAGTCTTTTCATATGTGTATTTTCTACATCGTATGAGGTCATTCATAGTATTCTTAGGTGTCATGTGAACTTGAAAGTTACCTATGAAACCATCCACCAAATCATTAAAGGAGTAGATGGAATGATTAGGAGAGTTGGAAAACCACTCTAAGGCACTATCTTTCAAGGTCCTAGGGAAAATTTTGGCTAAAATTCTCTCATCAACTCTAAAATCACTACATAAAGCTATGAAGGCATTAATATGGTTGACAGGGTCTCCTTTACCTTCGTATTTCTCAAACCGGGGCATTTCTATCCCTTGTGGCATTGGGATATGCAAGATCTCTAAGGATAATGGGCTACTATAGACATGATATGTGATTGGAGCAATTTGACCTTGGCTAATGGTAGAAATTTGATGTTGCATGGATGAAATTGTGTTAAGGAGTTGTGTAATGATAAGATTGGGGTATGAAGGTTGTGAGGGAAGGGAAAATGGTGATGGGGTGTAATTCATGTTAGGGGAAGTGAAAGGGATGTTAACAGGTTTAAAGGTGGTGGAAGGGATTTGTGATGCCACAAGTGAAGTAGGAATGCTAGGTGGAACTGTGAAAGAAGGATCCACATAACTAACTCGTTGCATAGTTGTAGAGACTTGTGGAGGGGTATAAGTTGGAATGGATGTGAGGGTTGAAGGGGGAGGAACTTGAGATCCTCCTTGATTAATAGGATTAGTTGCAGATTGGGTATTAGGAGGATCATGTTTATTACAAATCTTGACAATCTTCTTTAGGACTATCAAACCATCATCATGTTCAAGCAACTGATGAAGATTATCAATGGTGGGTATGGCAGTTTTGGATATATTCTCAATGGTCAAGTCATGTTGTAAATGTGCAAAATCTTCATGAATATTAATGACCTTATCTTGAGAGTTGTTTTGGGTGTCAAAATTCATTGGATGAAAGGGTGAAGGCATAGTAGCATTGTTAGTGCCTAATACACCATTGTTCATACTAGGAGTAGGAGCTCTTGAGATCCCAAGGTCCACAACAAAAGTGATATCGTGGGATGCCATGAGTCTAGAACTTCATCTCACTAAAGTATTATCAATGGAATACCAAACACTGATACAAATATGACAAAGGAGGAAGGTGATTCAAATGCAATGCAATCTAATGTATGTAAATTATAAGAATAGAAATATTGCTAACTATAATAAAACTATAACTACAAAAAATAGATAGAAGGAAAAATGCTAGAAAATGTTGAAAGTGAAAGCTAAACAAGTACGCAAGGACTAATTCGCCCTAGGTGGTGAATGAGTCCCAGTATGCAATTTTTTTATGTTTTTTAGAGTTTTTAAATGATTTTAATGCAAAAACATAATGCCACTAAAGATGTAGAATTCATATTTTTAAATTTATCAATTAAATGTAATGCAAAAATAAAATGTAAGCTAGCTTTTACTAATGCAAAATAAAAACACCTAGAATGCAAAAACAAAACAATGTCCTAATTGAATGTTAATGAAACATGTAATCTAGGATGTAATATGCAAATGAAATTAGAAAATTAAAAGTGTTCAAGAGTCGAGTTCAACAAAATGAACTGTAGATTTTTGGACCCAATGGGCTCTCTAGCTCTTATACGGTTTTTCACCTAAAAGGAGAGAGATTAGATTCAAAAATGCTAGGAGTTCATTCAATTTATGTAATGTATGATGTTATCATTCCTAAATTAACTAATATAAATTCAATTGAATGGTTGAAACTAATGAAAATGAATGCAAAACTAAGATTTAAGTTATGATTGAAAACACACTGTGATATGCAAAAAATGAATAAATTGAAGAAATTATGCAGAACAAAAGTAACAGGGATGAATTTGAATTCAATTGGATGTAAATTTCTGATTTTTGGATGTTAGGAATGTTGAATGACTTTACTAAAATTTCACAAAGGGACTCATTCACCTAGGGTGACGAATCAATCCACGTGCTAATGAAAAAGGTCTCAAGAGTTGATTTCTAATAGTCAAGATCCAAAATCTGACAAAATTCATATTTTCAGGTCTCAAGTGGGACTCATTCACTAAGGGTAGCAAATAATTCCTCTCCGAGATTTCTAGAAAGTCAGGAGACAGCTCTGCAACACCAGATCTGGAAATGTCTGATTGTCGAGTTGTCGAAGTCAATTCTATAGGAAACAAACATAAATAATTCAACAAGATTGAAATAATGATGAGTTTACTTGAAACACCTAATTGACTTTATTTCCACTTTTCAACATCTTTAAAATTGTCAAATCTACAAAAAAAGGGTTGCAAATACACATGCAAAGGGGAAAAATGTTGGAGGCCTAGCAAATAGGGGTTTTCCTTGGTCAAACCCCACTTTGGTAATAAAACCCAATAAAGATAAATGAAATATAAAGTGAATGATGAATGGACAACATGCAAGTGTTAAAAACTTACCAAAATCCTTGAATATGTAAGTCTAAATCAATGTCAATGGAAGCTCCAAAGTGCTTCAATAATTGCTTGATGTATTTATTGCAAATGCTTGATTGAATGCTTGAATGAATGAATAGATGTGCTTAGATGTGTTGGAGATGTAAAAATGAGGTGAAAATAACTTATTTATATCAATCTTGTGCCTTAGTTACCATTCATACATCATCACAGGCCGACATCAAGAATATTTTTAAATAAATCCTGAAAGAAATTTAAAATTGTAGACACATAAAAATGACCTAGGCCTACAAGCTCTATTTTACCACTTTTATCCTAGCATAATTATGACACTTAATTATGTCCTTGGTCCATATTTGACTATTAATTAAATAATTCATAATTATTTAATTAATTCATATATCTTTTATTCTTCATGGTTATTAAGTAAATAAATTATATTTATTTATTCAATATGTCACTAAGGGTATATTGTCCTCTTACAATTAAATAAATTTCTTAATTTTTTTAATTTCCTTTATTCATTATGTCTTCTTGATTATTGAATAAATGAATTTTATTTATTTATTTAGTATTTCACTAATTCTCATAATTAAATGAATTTATTAATTTAGTTAATTATCGGTCATAATCCTCTAAATTAAAAGATATCTTTAATTAATATTTAATTGCCTAATTTAACATTTCTCCCTTTTTAAATAAACTAATAATCTAAAAAATGATTATTTACTATCACACAAAATCTATATTTTGAATTTATTTAATTCAAAATGGTAATCTTCTTCCAAAAATCAAGTAATTGAGCAAATTCTTGATTTTACAAATCTTCTTTTTAGTTCACTCTTATCTTATTGATTTCTCGAATCTTACAAATCAAGCATTCTTTATCTCCTTGATTTTCAAAAATCTTTATCTTTTTGACTAATTATCACATTTATTCTTGACCACTAATTCCATTTTCTCAAATGACATCTTGACCACTCATTTAATAATTTTTCCCTAACCCTAATTAGGGATTGTCACATGAAATCTTGTCCATTAATTTTAAGCTTTGTCAGCTTTCAATCTCGTTCGTCCGTCCAAAATTATATTTTCTATAAAATGCCAATTTACTCATATTTTTGGAACCACTTCATTGTTATAGACATTTTGTGCTTAGAATTTACTTTGCACTTAGCTTGTTTAATTCAATTTGATTACTTGTCATAGGCATAGTCATTTTTCATAGTCTTTATTTTGTCATTCAAATCCTTCAAAACTTGCATAGGGCTTGGTCAAAATTATTTGCTCTCACACGCAAATCTGAGGGCAACAATCATACACTACAAGCTAGAAGGTGCTATGGAGGTGAATCATGGAAGCTTCAACGAGTAACAGGTATAGTCATTCTCGTTTATTTCATTTGCTTTCTTTCTATTCCATAGTTTCTTTGGGTTTTTGTTTTGTGCTTTAATCTGCTAACCTTACCTGAAAAATAACCCATTGATACATTGGTGAACCCGACATTTTTCTTGCAAATTTTTGTATGGTTTTGGACACCCTTTTGTAGGTACAGTACAAACAAATGCAACACATCATTCCAAGAGTGCAAACCGCATCTGCTAAACTTATATTCACATCAAGTAGAAACATCATCAACTTCCATAGCCTTCACAATAGCCTTTTCCTATCATTTAAAATTAATCTCATTTAAACTAATTTAGGAGTTAGATATAAATTTAGGATTCTAGATTTTAACCCTTCTAAGGTAGTTTAACTTAATCCTTTCTAGTTTAACTTAGATCTTTAAATTAACTTTTGATTATAGCTTGTAGAAACGAAATCCTTTAATTTAGATTTTTTATAAATTAAATCTTTTAAAATTTAGATTTCATAATTTTAATTAGAATTTAATTAGATTTTTATATTTTTAAATTAGCTTTTAGTTAGATTTTTTTAGATTTTTAAATTAGATTTTTTTTTATATTTTTAAATTAGCTTTTAGTTAGATGTTCTTGAGATTTTTTTTAGTTAGATGTTTTTTTAGATTTTTAAATTAGATTTTTTTTAGATTTTTAAATTAGCTTTTAGTTAAATTTTAGATTAGATTTTTATTAGATTTTAGATTTTAGATTAGATTTAAATTAGATTTTATTAGATTTTAGATTAGATTGTTAATTTAGATTTTTTTAACTTTTTAATTTATTTTAGATTTCTAATTTCTAATTTAATTTAGATTTTTAACATTTTAATTTAGTTTAGATTTTTAATTTTTAATTTAGTTTAGGATTTTAAAAGATTGTATGTTTTAGATTAAAGATTTTTGGTTACTAATCCTTGTTGGCAGTGTGTGGCATTTACATTTCATGGGTCCAAGACAACTTGATCAAACTTCTAACTTATGATTTTGCAAGTTTGAGTGTCCAAGACTATCACTTCTAAACATTTTTCTTGTGTTTTTTTAGATTAGAAAACATTTCATTTGGTGCAATAAAATGAACATGCTTTCAAATCTATCTGACTGTGTTTGAAAGTGGTAGGCAACTATGCTCTCACCATGTGTAAACTAGGTGATATGAAAGCCAAACCCACTTTGTCCCTGTGTAACCTTGATGCAATAACTGAAGTATCCTCTCCCCTTGCATAGTCATGCGATCCTGGGTGTAAGAGAAATGATTATTGCCTCTAGAAATTAGGCATACCAGGGGATTTCATCACCTCTAGGTGACTCAAAATAGTAATGGAGCTAAAGCCATGCTACCCCCGACTGGTATATAAATGTGAATCTTAAGGGAAAACCTAAGATTATGAGTGTGGATGTGTCATATGGACCAAGTAGTACTCCCCACAATCCTATTGAGCCTAACCTCTTTAGGATGGAGTGCCTCCTAAATGAACCTTAATCTTGTGCCCAATGTATGGCCACTTGAACAGGGGTTCCAAATTAAACACCATTGTTTAGTAACCAAAAACCTTCTATTTGCTAGTGCGACACCGGTCGGTGTGAATGCATCCACATCTTCGCAGTTTGTAGTAGAGATGATCAATCTGCCATGGGATTTACATGGGGGTTGGAAGCTTGGTTGGCATGAGAAGAGAGTGCACTATAAGAGGGAGCCCATGAAACCAAGCTTTTGAATTCACATGCTACTGATATGCGGTTGGAGAAGCCCATGTGGAATCTAGCAGATATTGTGTTGGCTTAACCATAGGGTTGTACTTGTTCTCTTTTGTGTTTGTTTACATTCAAAATATCATGCTTTCCAAGTGTTTTCTAGATACTAAAATGAAACAAACAACATTCACACATCTAGAAACAAACAATCAACTTCAAACAAATTGGATTTTTTTACCAAAACTTTAGGTCCAAACATTTTAGCCTATTGTCAAACCTTTTTTTTCAGAGGTCTCTGTCATAAAACGATAACTAAAATTGCTCAAAACATTCATCATTTGCATTCACTAGCTTGCATTTTTTACCATAGGTTAAATCTCCAAATTTTTAGTTGCATTCCCTAGGCATCATAATCGTCATTTCTATCATAAACATGTCCTTAGGATTCATCTTGGAAAAATTTGGATTAGACCAAATCTCCACACTTTGTAAAACAATTGTTTTCAAAACTAGGTTATCTTGGGACTTAGTCATTATTTCCTCTTTTCGGTCATTGTCCTTTTTCTGAGAACCTCCAACTCAACAGTCTAGTTAGGTAGGCTCACTCGTCATTTTGGCCTTGTCATTTAGCCCCCTTAGCAAGTCCTTTGATAACCTCAATTAAGACATAAGTCAAGCTTAGAGTGGTTAGGAAAATGTTTCTCCAAATATTCTCTAAACTTAGTCCTCATTTTAAACTTAGACTTTACATTGTCCATCATTGGTCCTCATTTTCAACCTCAACGTTGCATTAATTATCTTATTCCTTAGTCAAAATTATCATCTTAGTCCTCATTTGGCACTTCGACCTTCACAACCTTGTCATCTTTCCTTCATCACTTCCTTAGGTAAATGTCATCGCCACCTTGCATTGCCATCCTTTATTCCCAAAATACAATTTTTTTACATAACTTGTCATCTTAGTCATCATTTTACATTGGCCATTTTCTTTAGAAAAAATTCTTGCATTCTCATCCCTTATTATCAAAAATCCAAAAACATAATCTTGCATTAGCATCCTCTATCAAAAATACAAAAAAAAACATAGGCTAGTGTCATCCTTGCATTTAGTCATCATTCTCATCATCTCCATTTGAGAAATTTTCTTTTATGGAGGAAACTAGACTCCAAAGAAAGAAACGAAAAATGGAAAGATTTGGACAAGAATCCAATTCCAATGTCACCAATCACAATTATGACCCAAATTGTACTTTTGACAATGCATTTAGTGACACAAATACTCAACCTCTGATGACCATGCCACCCTCATCAAACAACCCCTTTGAACCATTCTTATGTAAGGATGAATATGGAGAAATACTTGAGGAAAACCTAGAGGTAGTTGTTACCAATTTTTTGCCACAACTCAATTGGTGGAGCTGGTTGAACATTGTTATATATTAAGGTGAAATTACAGATTATGTCTAAGTGTTGTTTGCATCATGTTCATTGATCATCAAGTGACAATTGTGCATTTAAAATGAGAAGAATCAGAATATCCGAAGTGCTATTCAAATGTTCCATAATTAAGTGAAGTACATAATTGAGCATATAAGCAACAGAGCATTTTAAATGCTTTCATTCATTTCATAAAGTAATTCATATTTACATAGCTTCATTTGATTGCAAGAATCCAAATTATATTACAACATTCCATTGAAATGTATTTCCTTTTCAAATTGAAAAGCATAAGATGAAATCAAATACAGACACAAGCCATGGATGAGCTGTCACAGTACATCATTAATAGCACACTACA